>NGKI01000003.1:471770-487458 GCA_002162615.1 Myriosclerotinia duriaeana
CACTATTTCCCTCAGCCGAACTCCGAGTTTCTATCTTGGCCCCCTCGGCTTCGCCATCCTCCGTCATCTCTCTCCCTTTTGCCGAACAGATACACTTTTTGAAAAACCAAAAAAACTGGGGAGGGGGGGGCACCCTATCAGCTTTCACTATTTCCCCTGAGCCGAACTCCGAGTTTCTATCTTAGCCTCCTCGGCTTTGCCATCCTCCGTTATCTCTTTTCCTTTCGCCGAACAGGTACACTTTTTGATAAACCAAAAAAAAAACTTTGCAAGTTAATTTCGTCATTGAAAAAGATAGTGTGATGAAGTTTGATGGGTCTGGCGATCCCGAGGTCATGTGGGATGGTGAAATCATGTCCGTTATGTCAACGTATACTTTTATGTCATGTCAGATCTACATAGCTGTTTTGATGTTATTGGTATTTCAATATACTGAATGGGATTTTTGGATATTTTTGTTTGATTTTTACAGGAAGACTCAGTTGCTTTCATTGCGGTTTCTAGTGTTACTTTTCATGTGTGTTATTTATATGTGTTATTTAGATGTATTATTTAGATGTATTATTTAGATGTATTATTTAGATGTATTTTTTAGATGTATTTTTTAGATGTATTATTTAGATGTATTATTTAGATGTATTATTTAGATGTATTATTTAGATGTATTATTTAGATGTATTATTTAGATGTATTATTTATATGTATTATTTATATATATCATTTATATGTGTTATTTATGTGTGTTATTTGCAGTAACCGTGCACTCCTATTAGCCAAATGTTAAAAACACACCTAAAATAGCTATTTTATTATATTTTCAATTATAAAAAGGTATTACTTAATATTAATATAATCAATTAAGATTATATATATATACTTTTTCGATATTAATAAATATATATTTTAAATCTTGTTTATTTTAAACTTTTGTAATATAGTTATTTATATTATTAAAGTTTTTATTTAAAAAAGTTTTTGATTTTTGCTTAATTTACTAGTAAAATTGTATAATTTTTCGAAATTTCAAAAATATTAATTTTATATCTAAATTTTATAATCAAGAAAATTCTAAAAAATAAATCGTTTTATTTTTATTAAAATTTGATTAAAGTTTAATATATATACAAAATTTCAATAGATTTTATTTATACTAGCTATAGATTTTTATAGTTAAAAATATAGTAAAATGTCTATTTTAGGTGTGTTTTTAAAAAGTGGCTAATAGAAGATCCCTAGTACTGTATGTGTGTTATTTATGTATGTTATTTATATGTGTTATTTATATATGTTATTTATATATGTTATTTATATATGTTATTTATATATATTATTTATATGTGTTATTTATATGTGTTATTTATATATGTTATTTATATATGTTATTTATGTGTGTTATTTATATGTGTTCTTTATGTGTGTTATTTATATGTGTTATTTATGTGTGTTATTTATATGTGTTCTTTATGTGTGTTATTTATATGTGTTATTTATGTGTGTTTTTGATTGTTCTATACTATCTGATTTAGAGAATTCCATCCAAATATTCCATTCCATAGTATCCCATCCAATGTTATCCCATACAATATAATCCCAAAACCATAGTCCGAAGTGACCATTACCCCAAGCTTTTGAGACAATTACCAAACTCTCTGCGATAGAACTCAGAAAAGAATCGTGGAAATCGGCCTTCCGAGGCTGAGGCGAAAAGGGGAATGAGGCTGAGCAGAAAACTATATTCATTTCAATTCACTGCAATTTTCAGTGTATTTTTTTGGGATGTATTTTATCATTGTCTAGAAGTATATCTTGCTGTTCTAAGAAAACACTTGGATAACCATACAAATTTTATCTACTATGTGCTTCTTTAAAGAAACCACATCTGAAAATCAAAGAAAT
This sequence comes from Myriosclerotinia duriaeana, assembly GCA_002162615.1. Classification (NCBI taxonomy): domain Eukaryota; kingdom Fungi; phylum Ascomycota; class Leotiomycetes; order Helotiales; family Sclerotiniaceae; genus Myriosclerotinia; species Myriosclerotinia duriaeana. Next base: position 473,667 of record NGKI01000003.1, read on the forward strand.
ATTTTTAATATGGAAATGTGCCCGATTGACAGACCAGATCCAAAATTGTACAGAACCATGAGAGCCATTGAGAAACCCCAAAACCGCCACCAAACTTTTTGTAAAGTAGAGATCCCAGGGTATACCATCGACCCTAATACCCCCAGACCTTTGTCCGCAAATCACTGAAGGAGCCGTTTGGAATGCAGTATGTTGAAGATGCACCGAAGCTGACGACTGAAGGACATCGAGACTGAAGGCAGGCCGAGACAGAACGCCGCGAACGCCATCAATTGCACGCCGAGGAGTTGTTCTTTAATGAATTAGTAACAAGGAGATGTATGTTTGGGACAGCGGAGAACTTACGCCTAGTTTCCGACAAGGCAAATCAAATCACTGGTTTCTGCAACGGCCCGGGTGTGCTCATCATCGGGGTTGAGGTAGCAATTGTCGCAAGGAAAGGTATCACAACCAGGCTTGTTGTACTTGGTGAGCTCGACGCCAATTGGGTACAAGTACTTGATACCACTGCTGTCGGTATGGTTATCAATGGCGCTGACATCGTACCAGGTCTTTTCGTTTTCGAAGGTGACTTCGCCGATGACACGGTGGATGGGGTGGACGGCACCGTGCAATCTAGCCATGAAAGTACCGGACCATGTACCTGCAGGGAATTGGACGCGCTGGACAGCGTGGCCTGGGAGTATGAACTCCGCCGGATTGGTCATACCTGGGTTGCAGGTGAAGGACACAATTCTTTCATGTTCATCTTGGGAAATGAAAGTTACCGAATTGCTGGCAACGACTGCAGATGACATGCCGAGGGCGGCAATGATAGCCTTATTGACACGTTTGAACGAAACCATTGTGTTGGTAGAAAGAGGAAGTGGTAGTTCTGGAAAAGAAATGGAGGCTAGATATTGTATGAAAGATGAGGGGGAAATGGAGGTTATATATTACTTAGGCTTGTTGGGTTGTAGGATAAGTATTCTCTGGAAAGTTGTCAAAAAAACTTGGGGGTGCTGGGAGTTCTTATAGACTTTTGACCTGCCTTAGTTTCTTCAAAGCACTTGGCGAATGTAGTCATACAAATCAAGATTTAATTCTAAGGAGGTCAAGTTGTAGGGGTGGAAAGGGTGTCTTATTATTAATGTATATAATCTAAGCTATATAATCTTTAACTCTATTAAACTTACATCTACCATATTAATACCTAACACAATCTTTTACCTAGAAAACCAGAAATAAAACTATTCCTATATCCTCTTCTCAATATAACACACCTTGATATAAAACTTAAAACTATTTCCACTATTCTCCTGCTTTTCTACCATCATATAAACCTACAAACACCACGAAACTTTAAATTTTAATTTCAAACCCATTATATATCGAAACCTATTACCAAACCTACCAACTACAAAACTAATACCCCTAAAACCTAACATTTACCCCATAGATATTATAAATCATCATTATATCCGCTTACTCAATCTTATAAATTAATCAAAAAACTATTAAACTATATATATTGCTATATATTTATATCGAGAAGTATTATATAAAAGAAATTTATTAAAAACATTCAAATCAAAACTTAAATATATTAAAAGTTAAAATATAAAATATATTAAAAGATTCAAATATATCTTTATTTTTTGTACTAATAAAATTCGAAGGTTTTAAAAACGATAATAACATAAAATATCAATTTTAATATATTCTAAACTTCAAATTAATATATTGAAACCAAAACCTTTCCTAAGAACTCATTTTTTATATAAATCATTATAAAAAAGTTAAAATTATAAAAATAAAAAGAATATCTTATTATTGATATATACAATCTAAGCTATATAGTCCTTAGCTTTATTAGACTCGCACCTACCATATTAATGCCTAACAATGCCAAAGGCCAGAAAATTTCTATCATTCCTTCATCGGAACCTAGTTCGAAGGGGCAAGTCATCTACGGTATAATGTCCGGTATAGTTATCTAGTCTCTAAGCAGACACAAACTTTGGGTGGAGATTAAAACCGGTCATGAGTATCACGCTATACCAAGTTCATCCTGCATTAGGCTGGCTATGAAGACTATTCTGGGTTGTCCTTAGAAGTGAACCACCAGAAAACAAGGCTAGAGTCTTGAACTTTGAGGAGTATTTGCATTTCTGCGCTCAAAACAAACGTAATGACGATTCTACCAGTACAGAAAGAGTTAGATAGAGTTGATGGGAGATTTATACGATTTATCACCAAAAATAGTGATTCGCTGGAGTGGTGGAGTTTGAGATGCTACCTGACTACAGTACCGAACCAGCAGTCATAAAATTTAACAGCACTACTCATGCTAAGAGTTTGCGAGGGGTGTCGTCGGACGCAAAAATGCGGTTCTTTACTCTGTTACAGTGTTACTAACTCACTCATAAAATCGACTTGGAAGAACACAAAAGCATGTCATAAAAAGTGTTCATGTCGATGGTTAATCCTGATCGTAAATAGGAATATCGCCATTCAACATGGATTTTATTTGCAATACTGAAATTGGAACTTCATGATGGGGACTATACTACCTGTTTACATTTTGAGTCAACCGCTTTGGGAAGCTTTTAGTAATACTATCTTGACTCATCTAACTAATGTACACTAACCTAGATTGAGAATAAATTTATAAGGAGTTTTCAAGATTTGATTGATACTACAAGATACATAATTGAAGGAATTTGTAGTGTGGATAATTTCGCTTTGAAAATCTATAGAAGATACTTTATCAAGTAAATGCAGTTCGCTAACCCTGAATTAACTAGTTCGAATCGAGGTTAGCGAACCTAGGTTAGGTGGGTCATCAAACCGGTTTTTCTAAAAAAAAACCCAAAGTTCCAGGTTACTTACTAGCTTTGGTCTAAAATAACACTGTTAGTCGGCTTTCCATGGATCGGCGTCTGGTTCCCAAACACTAAAATTTAGCCCCACCAAATTTTCGGATCACAGCAACTTTATTCTAACATCACGATATAGATCTTGTCGTTTGGACTTGCTTTTGTTAGAGTAAGGCTGAGAATTTGTATCAAAATCCTTTTGCTTGGTAATTTCAAGTGGTACTCTTGACGTTACTTCATCAACGAAATGATTTTGCCATCAATATAACTAATTGTCACCATCGTCGGGAATAGTATTGTTAAGGTTTGGATTGAAATTCGGCCGGATGGATGTACAGGTAAGCATATATGGTAGATGCTGGATACCGTATACCTTTCACGCCAAGTTCTGAATGTATCGACAGGAGATCATCGATATACCTTGCGCGAGAGAGATCTGGTGAATAATTGATTGCCAAGTGAGAGATAACCAAAGATCCAAGGTCGACAACTATATCGGCGGAGTGGAGCTCGCATGACATTGACAGGTAGATATGACTCGAGAGGAGTTTGCTCACTCATACTTAAAGTGGACTTGACCCAACTGTGAGGATGTCAGTATGCCAATACTATCATTTTTCTCAAGCCGAAACTATGTCGAATCAGATCGTTGGCGACTTAAACTAACTTTTAAAATGCGAGGTTGAGCCATGTATCGTCTGTTGGATGGCATCTTTCCCGAGGTACCCCGAGCTATCGGAACATTAGAAATTGGGCGACAGAAAAGAAATTCCATTTTACTCCCTACAGATATGATCGGCGATGACGATGTTCGCTTGTCTTCAACAGTTTGACAACGTTATGCCGGCTCGCCTTTGCCCCTTTGGCGTACTGAGGGGTTTCTGTCCGATGTCACCAGACCTAGGTAAACAATGCTGTCAGCAGGTCCAAAGACGAACCTAACTTAAGTCTAGAATACATTAGTAATAGTTCTATCATCATGTTGAACAGATCTGCCAACGTTCGTGAAAATGCAGAGTTGCACAATCAGGCCACAGTATCTACTTCTCCCTTTCGGGTTATTTTGATATCGTGGGCCACTTAAGTGGGTCCCTAACGGCATCGATCATGGGCTCGCTGATGAGCACGAGATGACAATGACAATGACACTGAGTCGACGATGATGATGACAATGAAGCGACTGTGGCTTTGCTACTCGTGCTGCCAGAAAGTCCGAAATTCGGGAACGAGTTTTGACATCCACAGCCTCACTCTAATTCGCTATCAGGCTCTGTCATCTCATCCAATCAATCTCCAAGCATTAAGTAGCTAGAGATGCGAGGCTGAAATGTGAGCAGCGGTACAACTCTCCAGCCACCTCTGACGAGAAAGTGTCATTCGCTGAGCAGAAGTTGCCCGCGATAGTTTTCCTAATATCGCGAAAGCTGGAAGACTCCGACTTTGTGATTAAAACCATACTTTTGGACAGATCTATGAAGTTGGAGGATCACACGGGTGGAAGTGCAATCTATGTGAATCAGTCGACAAGGCTGGCTTGAGACAAAGGGCAATCTTCTCAAGCTAAACACTTACACATCTCAACTTTTCATCACGAAATCACAACATGGCATGAGTCGTCGGCTACTGATAATTATATTCGTTGCAAAACTAATTAGAAGATATGAACTAGGTATCAATAACAATTCCTAAGACTCTTCATCGTTCATATTCTCATCGTTGCATTTATTTGACTTGGAACTTTCCTTCATTCTCTGGTGACACCCAGAACAATTTCTTTAACCTTCTCTCTTTCTCATTCCTCATGTACTCATCAAAATGCATTGCGACCGGATCAACAGTGGCGCCTTGGTATGCTTCTGGTGCTAGGAAGGCACATTTGTCAGCTTCTTGTGCAAGATATCTGCAAACGTGCATATGTAGCAAAATTGCAACACGCTGGTTCCCCCTCTCTGTGAGACGCCATTCTTTCCGAGGGCTTTCTTCTAGTCGTTGTTAGTGACTGACTTTACTAGTTATGGGCTGCTCTCACCATCGAGAAAAAAGTCTTGATCTTCTGGTCGTCCCTCGAAGTCAATATCTGTATTAAGCCAGCCCGAAGTATCAAGCCAGAATACGGAGTTATCCCCCTCAAATTGAAGTCTTTCAACTACCGAGTGTGTTGCTTGCTCAAGCTGTCCGCGAAATGGTCTCATCACGAATATCGGGATATCAACTGCACGATGTTGTGGATAATCATACTGTGCAGCTTCAGCCATGGTGGAGGAATATTTAGGATATGCCAAAGTCCTGATTGCTTTGATTAGTGAGACATAGGTCTCCTCGAAGAGTACACTCAATTCCCATGTAGTCAGGTTGTACTCTTCATTGTATACTCGAAATGACTCCCAGTCAGCATTGCCGATATTAAGAATCTAAATTTTTAGCTTCAGCTAATTCAAATTAGTGATGGGAAGATACCTACTATTACATCGGGAGTATAAGACTCGAATAGCCATGGCTGCGCATATTGCCCAGAACCAAGTGGTCCGCTGTAAGTATTAGAAATTATTCACCCATTGCGATTGAGAGAGTACCTTTGAAAAAAGACATCTGCCAATCCTGATGGACTGCCTCTACCACCGATACAATCTTGTACCAAGCACATGCCATCCATCCCAATAGTTACATGATCACTGCCAAACATCTCACCAGTCAAATATTCCCAGCCCATAACACCTCCCAGTATTCCATTTGCCACATTAGAAGCCATCCGATGCTTTCGTCTGTCACGACCCGTCATAGAACCAGGTAGATCTGTAAGAATCTCCAACATCTTACGCTGTGGTGTGTTTTGTCGCGGTGAGACATCGCTGGACAAATCGAAATGCTCCTCACTTGCGATACCTCTTGTGGATAGTTGTGGGGTTGTAGTTATCATTGGGTTTTGGACTGAAATCAATTGTCCATCTTCGTCTATCCAGATTCCTAGAAATTGGAAAGTCTCTACTGTATCTCTGCCAACCATTGGCGCAATGATTCGGATGATGTGCCGAGACTGAGGATCGAGGTCTTTTGTTCTTATGGCTACAAGCGATGTCGCATTTGGAAGTATGACATACTCTTCATCGTCAACTTGGGCAAGCAGAGATATAGGGCCCGCGCTTGCGCTGTCTAACGACGGTGGAAGTCCTGATGTCTTCGTTTGGTTCTTGGGACTTGTTCCTTTGCCATGTAATTGTTGGTCCGAGTTGTGGAGTGAAATTAGAATAGTGCTACTTGCGTTGAAGGCAATGTCGAGATAAATGCCTGCGAATTTGAAAGTTAGCAAACAACAGATAAAATNNNGGGGGGGGGGTGGCATGCCTGGAAATGATCCATCTTTTCTCATTCCATCTAGCGTTGAAGACCAGCGCCCTACATACTATGCTGTGTCAGTATAATATAATTTCCAGACTTGATATAGAAACATACACGTATGTAAGGATGGCTTGCGTCTATAAATCGAAGTCCATCCAGTGCTGGCCCTGTTTTGAGAATCTTGGTGTCGTATTCATAGAAATGTATCTGTTGCTGTTGTTGACTCAACCAGAACCAAAAGCAGATCATTATTAACACAGTAAGCCATATAGCTTTGTGAAGACTTTCTAGGTTGGTTCTGTAGGATCTGTGGAGTGTCTCCGGCGGGCCTTCTTCATCGTACGCTGGTGGTGGGCTTCTAAAATCCACACCGTTCCTCCAGTTTTCCATCGAGATTTCTGACCATGGTGAAGTACTATTAGTTTGGGGTTGAAGAGGAGTTTCACTCGTGGTAGTAGGAGTTGCAGTTGGAGTTGAGAAAGGAGAAATGTAAACCATTTTATCATCAAAATTTGGTCAAAATTGAGCAAAAAAGCGAATTTTAGCAAAGCAAACACCAAAGAAATTTATTGTGATCAAAATTCAATGATTGTGTTCATTTAAACTCAACCAAGATGATAGATTTTGAGATGTATATCAAGAGTTTCACAGGTGGGCAGGCGCATTTTCTGATGATTTCGCGGCTTCCTTCTCACACTTGCTCCTTCCGTATTGCGCAATTGATGGTCAATTCCAAAGTTGGCGACCAAGTTGAAGTTTAACAATGCACTGAAGAATTCAACATGCTTTCTTCTCCCTTTTCTACTTCATTCTTCATTCATTGAGAAATACTAGAATTTGCTAGTTGTTGGCCACAAGAAATACCCATCCTTCAATTATCGTTCTTCCTCACCTCAATATCCATACGATGGCGATGAAACATGCAAAAAGGATCATTTTACCGCTCGCAATCCTTTTCTGGGTCACCATTCTTATCTCGAACCTCTTCACTTCTCGATATGGAGATCAACATTATAATCCCACGAAGCACGACACACCAATTCGAATCCCAATGTCTCACCCACTTAAGAACGACTCGAAGAGTGTTGGTCAAAAATGGACTCATCTAGGCAACGGAAATTTGAACGCGCTTCCTATTTCGAGAAATGCAGTTCCACTTGCTTTAATCCAGCTCACGACATATTGTTCCAATCCGGTTAACAAATTCACGAACCATCTTAGACTTCCCAATTTACTCTATAATATTTCTATGAGACCTAGGCTTGGATCTCCTGAATCAAGAACCTTCTGGAATCCGACAATTTTTTCTTTGCCATACTGGGCAAAGAATCAGTACTTGATCGTGAGCATGGTATACTTGAAAGATCGCGGCTACCGAGCGAATGTTTTATGTGAAGCGAACATTTGTCACCCAAGGACCGAAAGCGATGGAGGTTCCCAAGAAAGGATCTGTTCGGAGGAAGACCTCGAAATTCTTGGTAGCAATGGAGGTCTGAGATGTGAAAATGTTCCCACTGAAGTGAACGTGCCACCAACTCCAGCGGAGAGCTGCCAGGGAGATCAGGAAGGGCTCGCTGATATTCCTGGCTTTCATGATCCTAGAATCTTCTACTCTGGAAGAGGTGAACCCATATTGATGGTATCTTCTCAGTATGACTATTTTCTTACCGCTCCAAGCTCCAAGCTCCAATCACTAAATGATTGCTAGGTCGCGATATGCCTGCATTGGATTATGGTCTATCGATCTTCGTTCAGTATACTCTGAGCTGGAGGAAGTCTTTTCGTCCTCCCCGAAAAGATTTGGGGGACCGCTTAAGTCTTATCCAGTCTTAACAGAGCTGACAAGAAATCCTCCGGAGACTCGAAGATCATACGAGAAGAACTGGCTGATATTTTCGCCAACTCCATCATCGTCATATGTTCACTATGAATTGACTTCTTCAAAACGTACCTTTGCAAAACTTGTTGGGGGTGGCTTCACAACGACTAATCTGACGGACCAGAATGAGAGCCCGTGCCTCGTTGATGCAACTCCTGAGGAGATAGAACTAAACGAATACATGGCAAACGCTACATGGCATCAGGCCACACCTGCCTTGAAACTAATTCTTTGTACTCGATCTAACAATACTTGTATCTCCAAAACGCCAGATAACGTCTTCATTGCAGCCATTCACCGCAAACACAAAAATGTTTTGGGTCTGCCAATACGCTACGAGCGATACTTTGTTATGTGGGCAGGGACACCTCCTTTTAATATGTTAGCAATAAGTCAACATCCAATCCTCTTCGCGAATGAAACAACCACTGGCTGGACAGCTGAAGAAAGTTGGGACGATGTCCCGGAAGCTTTGTCGGAAAGTCGTGGGTTTTGGGCCAAGCTTACTTATACCACGACTATCGCGTATTCTTGGAGTAGAGGAGATGGAGATATACAGAACAAGGGCGTGGGATATCTAGACGATGAGGTCATTCTTAGTGTTGGTGTCGATGATCATGATCAGGTGTACGGAAGAGTTCGTGTCTCTGAGTTGTTACAATGTTTGAGGATTTGTCCGGGCTTGATGTGAGGCGAATTCTGATGAAACTGGGAAATCAAAGAGCTAAGAAGTATAAAGATTTAAAGTAGGAAGATACGGAGATACAGGGATATGAAAGCACTTTACTTGTAGGGCTAGAGGTGATGAGCGGTTTTACGGAGAATGAGGAGATTCGTGCGGGATGCAAATAATCGGTAGTCTTACGACTCCCATGAACAGTTGGCCGATTGGAGCAGGAAGTAACACATGGTACCATGAAAGTGAATGAAATTGACATATGGAGTGGTTTTAGAACGATTAGTAGAATCGAGAAATGGTGGAATTTCGTAACATATTTTCTTTTTACTTACAATTTCGCTATCAAAATTCCAACTCGTTAAAATCCTGCTTGATAGGCTCACCGCCGGAGTCTTCTCCTGCAATGTAATTAGAAATTCTCACTCATAAAGGTATAATGTCATATATCGAACTTATGGTATCTAAGTAAGGCGACTTTATATCTGGATTCGGTAGCAGCTCTCCGCCACCTTCAATAGCATCGGAAGACAAGATACAGGACGATTTACTTGCTATGCGTGAAGAATTTATCTTCAAGTAATGATGGTGCCACATGGTAAGTTTTGAATGCGAGTCGGTCGCGACGGCTGTGGATGGGTTCTTCTAAATCTCAAGTTTGAAGAGGTTGTGTTTTTTTGGCTCAAGTGAAAGTTGACCTGACAGTCAGAGTATTCAAATCTATGCGATTTCTAGTCATAATCTCTGTTGAGATATTACTGTACGCCAAGGTATGAATCCTTTTCCAAACCCATTCACAAATTGTGTTGGTCTGAGTAATCTTGCTCACTGCCTTCGAGCTTAAAAAGACTCGAGACTTCCTGTTTCACATTCTGATCTTCGTTCGGGCACATCACTGGCATATCAACAAGAAACAGTTATTACCAACCAAAAATCTTTGCTATGCCTTCGCCAAATCTCGAAAAGGACATCCCTTTGCCTAGTACTTCTCGTACTCCGCTACCATCTGCGCGAAAACCTCCCAATTACAAAGTTACGAAAAAGTCCTCACATTCGCAAAGGTCTTCTATCCCCAAGCAGCCAAGGAAGTACAGAACAAGATCTACCACAAAACCATCTCGCGATATAAGCCCAGATATAATTCCATCACAAGTTCCTACTCCACCCGCTTCTGAGAACCCTCGCACATACACTCAAAATACAGTACCACAAGCTTGCGAAACAGCAGTGCCTGATATTTCACCTGAAATCCGAAATCATCTCATTTATCTATGTAGATCTCCACAGGATTGTCAAGGAGAGCCTGAATGTACCCTCTATTCTTGGGGACCATCAGTTGTCGATAGGCCCGCCGAAGACTCGGCACAGTATCTCCCTCATCGTAAGGCAAAGGAAGGCGAACACAAGATAGATTTCGTCCATCCTTGCCGCGAGTACACTGAGCTCTTCAACTGTCTGAACGTTCTCCATAGAAACCGAATGAATCAACACGACGTGCATTTCATATTGCAAGAAAAAAGGACCCCTGAGTACTACAAAAGTATTACCAAGATGCTCCAAGACAAAAGCTATGGAACAATTGTCACTTACATGCGTTGCTGCATGCACGGCCATCAACTTTGGACAAAAATGGGCGATGAATCCATACCGCGGGAAAATCATCGAGTTACTTGTAGTTTTTGCAATCACAGTTGCATCTCACCAGAGGGTGGTAGATGCATTGCTTGCATTACGTCGAAAAGTATACAGAGAAAGGGCAGTAAACGCGGGGCTGGAATGTCTCTTTCGGATTATAAGCAGGTTTGGGATTCTCCTGAGGGGCCAACCGGTGATCTGGCTCGTTACTATTTTTGGCGTAAGGACAGTGACGGCGTTTGGCGAGAATGGCGGTGCAGCATGCCCTTGGGGGACAAAGTTGGTATGTACTGCTCAGCTCAACATATTTAAATTGCGGTGATGTTAGAAATTTACTAATTGGGATTTGGTGTAGAGACAATGGCTAACGGTCACTCGTTTTGGAGAGAATAGACAGTGAGAAGAGACTGTAGGGTGGGAAAGGGATCTTGATTTAGACGTCGATAAAGGGGTGCGTGGATGAAATAGATCTAGTAGATGATCATGTTTTCAGTTTAATCTTTGGTTTTAGATAAAATCTTTATTACATATTGCTTTTCTTTCGCGATGGATGTATTTGGTGATCTTTGATTTCGTGAGCACGATATGAATTGCCTAGACGGATACTACTTACTTATACAAGAGTTTTTTGATGGTTAAATTTGACGACAGTCCATATTCACATGATTATACAGTATTACATAGGTAGTCTACGATCATCATGTTCAGTCGATATCGACTTACAAGGCACCTGTTACGGATCAATGGCATTCACCAGTTGATTCGATTTGATATTGTCTTTGTTGGAGTATTTTCTTCCGTAGGGCTCTTCTGATCATATAACAATGAACTTCTTCATTTGAAAACAAAGACCTACGTCAACCATTTGAAGGGATTTGAGGCCCTTGTAGATAAGAACAGGGCTAGATCTCTTCTTTTCGAAGGTTAATGAAAAGTCTTGGGCTTATTTTGATACTGGTTAGTTCTTTGCTTATCGAAGCTAACAACACCTTGTAACGAATGGCACATTTAACGCAAGGTATAAATCCAATTCTATTTTACTCACTAGTAAGACCAACAACTGAAAAAACAAATAAAAATATCAATCATCTCCTCCCGTGATGCCCTCAAAACATGATACCCTCATCATCCGCATTACGATATCAACCCCCCAAAACCACACATCCCAACCTCAAAACATCCGAAATACCCCCAAAAGCAAGCAAACAAAACCCAAGGAAACCAAGAAAAGATACAAGGAAAGACAAAGGAAACGTCTCAATCTAAATTGCCCATCTTTTTCATCAACCTCCTGTAATCTTTGTATCATTCTCGTTCAATAATTCGATTAGGGCGCAATTAAATACTGAGATGATGACTTTAGTTATCTCGGGGCTATTTTCGGACTACATATCCATTGATAGGTCTTATGCGAGGAGATCTATGTGTTGTATGTGGAACTGCTGCCGAGGTTGATAGGGTCTTATGCGAGGAGATTTATGTATTATCTGCGGAACTGCTGCCGAGGTTGATGGGGTTTGCTCTCCGGACTGACGTGAATCATCTTGAGGAAGCGGAATGCAGCTGTTTGGTGATGGGTTTGGTGTTGTTGGATGAGGCTGTGGTGTTTCTTTGATAATTCGAGGCTGTTTTTGAGCTGGAGAGCTTGCATAAGGTCGGCGTGGTCTGTCAGCAGTTGGGTTGATGGGTTGGGATTGTTGAGGGGATATGTCGGGGTTCGGATTGGAAGTGTGGATTGAAGATTGAGGTAGAGTTGAGGCTGGAGGATAAGGTCGTGATGGTTCATCACCTACTTCTTCCCTCATGAAGTCATAGGAAAAGTTATGATATATATCCCCTTGAGCTGAATTAGTTGTCCATTCCTGATTTGCTCGCGACACATTCGTATCTTCAACATGGAATCTAGCTTTCTTGGCGGGCCGAGGTTCATTATCATTATGGTCGAACATACCATTTACTAATTGAACATCGCCATTGAAAACCTGTGCCTTGTCTGAGACTGTATTACCATGGTAAAGATGTCGTTTGAGGGTAGTAGTTCTTCGACAGCCACTTTCTGGTGCTGGGTTTCGCGGTGTGGCTGTTGATGCTTTTGTTGCTTTCTGGTTTGACTTAGACTTGGAATCTGGGACTTCCGAGTCACCATCGTCCAAGGAAAAAATATTTTCGTATTTACGGAACTCGAGGAATGATTCTAGCGTAGAAGAAGACTGAGAATTATGCACTATACTATCTTGCTGTACCGAGTGAGTGCTGTCGCTTGTCGAAGATAGAGGAATATTGCATTCGAAATATGGCCCTTTGCTGCATAGACGCAGTTGTATGCAATCAAGTTTTTGCAGAAAGGCTATGTTAAATTCCAAGTCCATGCCAGGTGAGTCTGAGAGCTTCAAACAATCGCAATTATTGCACCGGGAATGTCTGCAATTGCAGGCGCGAGTTGTTCCCGTATTTGGAAATGGAAGAAACAATGGCTTTCCCTCAGTGCAAGCGCAGCATAACCACATGCCTGAGATGCCCGCATTCTTCATACGAGCAGCCAGAAGTTGATAGATTGGACCACTAAATTCATTAAACCTATCGTCCATTTCGATATATTTTATTGAGGAGTATCGAGTTTTATTGTTTTGCAATTATTGTGTATGTATTTTGCGTATTGTGTTGGATGTTCTCTCACGACTGGCAAAAGTGCAAACTTTATATCTATTTAGAACATGGGTAATGGTTAGTTCCTGTAACATATTCATAATTTGAAATGTTTCTTCTAGTCATTATTCATAGCGGGCCCCCGTAAAAACACTGTGAGTAAATGGGCTTTGGGATATCGATGATTCGCAATTGGAGTCATAAAACCCATTCCTACAAAACGATGGTGAAGCTTGCCATAACAATAGGCATTGCTTTATGAGTTGCGAATTATGAGTTTGATGGAGACTAGTTTCGCACGATGACTCCTAATCTATAGTTAATCAACTGGAGGTGAATTCAATGAGCGTTCACTGAGGATCTTCTTTCCTGGAAGAACCATTAGTTGTAAGATTCCAACATCTTATTGTCCATAAGTCAACTACCCTACTTTTGAGCCACCCCCCCATTTGGGCCACCTTTTCACACCAAAAACAGTGATTTTGGCCTACTTATAAAACCACCAAAACTTAATATTTTAATACAAATTTTTTTTATAGAATCTTTATATAGTTACAATAACCATTATCAAATTTTAGATTTTTTGTAGTTTTATATAAAAAGTTATAAAATGTTGAAAATCAGGTTTTTAAATTTGTATGTAAATCCCATACAAATTTGAAAATATTATAAAATACTAATAACTTTTTAAACAAAATAATTAAAAATAAACTACAAATTTTTATTTTATTATTATAGTATTTAATATATAAATTTCAAATT
>NGKI01000003.1:496964-523151 GCA_002162615.1 Myriosclerotinia duriaeana
AAAAAAAAAAAAAGAAACAAAAAAGAAAAAAAGAAAAAAAAAGAAAAATAAAAAAGAAATAACAAAAAAATGCAAAAAGCAATACCCTAAACGTTTTTATTCCTTATTATTATTCTTAATATCTTCTAATTCATTTTCCTTATTATCTCCGTTTTCACTATTATTTGAAAAACTTAAAGTTTTATTTGTTTAAACTATAATTTTTTTTAGTTTGTATACTTTTGTAATCTTTAATAATTATTACACAATTGTATTTATTCTATCAATTCTCATTATTATCTAATAGAAATTTAATATTATATTTTAAAAAGCTTTTATAATATTTCTTAGTTATTTTTCATTTTGTTTATTATACTTAATAATATTATATAATAATATATTTAATATAATCTTATTTTTAATATTGAAAATCCTTTTAATCCTTATAATTTTTTTTATTGTATCTTTATTCTTAGTATTATATAATAACTCCTTTTTTTATATTTATAGTTTAATATTAGTTAATATAATTATATCTATTATATTGTTAATATTCTTTATTATTATTTATAATATCCTTATATTAATACCATTTATTTTTATAATACTTATTATAATATTTTCTAAAACAATAATTTATCAAAAAAACTTCCTTTTATCTAATATACTCATTTTACTTATATTTAATTTAAATAATATATTAAATAATTATAGCTTTTTAATATTAACTTTTTTCTTTTATCAGCTTTTAATTAATATAATTATTTAAAAGGTTTTCTTAATAACTTTTGATAATTTTTCTAGGATCATTATTGTTTACATTACTCAATAGTTTTTACATTTTTGGCCTACTCCTAGCAATACTATTAACTTTAATATAAATTAATTATAATTATTTTTTTAAAAACTTAATATTAGTAAAAAAGTTTTTATTAGTAATATTTTGATTGATAAAATTATGTTTAATTCTGAATAATTTAGTTTGATTATTTTAATTCTATAATTATTATAGTATAAAAACTTGATATTATATAATACTATTTTTTTACTCAAATTTAAATTAATTATTATTATATATACTTTGTTATTTAACAAAATTACAGTATAACCAAATAACTTCCAATTTTAATAAATACATCCATTTATTTTAAACATTCCAAAATAATACTTTACTCTTACTTTAATTAAAATTGAAATATTAAAAAACATTGCAATTACATTTAAACCTAAAAAAACATATACAAAAAATTTATTAATATTATTTATATTATAAAATTGTATATTTAATAATTTCAACAAAACTAATAGATTATATCTCTTTTATTTATATACTTTATATAGGTTTTCATTTTTGTTTTCTATTTGCTATTATTTATAAGCAAATTTTTGTTATTATTTATATAAAAACTTAAATATATTTAAACTATTTTTTAATATTTTAATCAATTCTGAAAAAAGTATTTCAATATTATAATTTATTACCTATATTATTTCTTTTAAAATTTTATATTTAAAAAAAAATTTATTAACTATATAAATATCATAAAAATCACTTTTAATAATACTACTTATTTTTTTTTTGTTACTAACTAAATCTATATTAATACATTTGTAAACCAAATTCTTTATATTTTTCTCTAAACTAAATTCAAAGATATATTCTATAACTAATATCTTCGATATTCAAAATAATAACAATAATATAACCAAACTATTTGTTAATACTTTAATATTTATAATTTTCAAAATTACTATATCTTTTTGTTTTGTAATAATTAAAATTATTTTTTAGGTTAATTTATAAATGTTTTTTAATATATTAATAATATCGTTTTTATTGAAATCTTTTTTTTTTACTAATTTGTTTAATAAAGTTTTTGTTATTGTTTATAATTCATTTTTAATATTATTATTTTTAAATTTTGCTTTTTTAGTATATTAAAGTTTTTTCTATTTTCTATTTGATATTATATTTTTGCTTTGAAATACTAGTAATGTAATATATAATTTAGATTAATACATTTTTAAATTTGTTATTATTATAAATATTAAAAATTAATATCAATAACAAATTATAAAAAAAATAATATTACTTACAAAAAATAGTTTTATTTTAATAAAGAATATATATAATATATATTATAAATAATATAAATTATTTTTAACAAAATTTCAATAATATTGTTTATATATAACTATACAAAATTTGGATAAAAATATATGAAGTATAGATTTTGTAATTTATAATTGTTATTCTTTTATAATTAATAATTAACTTTTTTTTAATTATTATTCTATTATTAGCTTTATTTTATATAAACAATCTTTTTTTCATTTCAACTTTTTTATTTTAATTTCTACAAATATTATAACGCTTTTCTACTCAAATTTATTAATTAGCTTTTTTATATAGTTGAAATATTTATATAATATTTATTAATCTATTTTTAAGCTATAACCTTTTTATTTAATAAAATACCTAACAATACCCATCAAAATAACATATTTGCATATTAAGCGTTTTATTTCAAATTTCTTATAGCCCTTTACAATTATTATATTTAGTTGTTTTGGTTTTAACCTATAATATAGATTTTCCCCTATAAATGTAAGTTTTAAATAAACTATTAATATTATTAGATAAATCTTTTAATACTTTAGAATATCAATTTTATATATTAATATATTTATATATTTAAGAATTGAGAAAGGTTTTATATATTATTGTATTAGTTTTTTATTATTAATCGCTAAAATTAAATACTTTTTATATAATTATAAATAAATTAGGTTACCTTTTTTAAAGAAAATAGATTTATATTTTTTATTGTATTACTATTTAATTGATATTACTACAAATATTATACAATTTATAATATCCATTTGTAATAAAAGTATAAAAAAGCTTTTGTTAATAATATTAAGCAATTATATTATATTATTTAATATAAAACTATAAATTGCTTTATTAAGTAATTTGCTAATTATTTTTTAAAACAAATTGTTTAAAGTAAATTGTAATATTAATATAAATATTATTTATTGTTATAGATTTATTATACTATTAAAATAATAATATTATAATATTTTTATAATTTAATTTGTAATTTTTAATTGCTTATTGATTTATATATAATATACTATAAAATATAATAGCAAAATGTTTAATATTGTAAAAATAGTTTTTTATAAATCTAATAGGAATTTAGAATCTTTATTATTAATTATTGAAGTTCTTGATGGATTTCACATGGAATAGCTTGAATAGAGTAGATTTCGTAGTACTTGTATTGATTAAAAAGAATAAAAAAGTTAAACTCTTTTATATAAAACTATATATTTGATTTAGATAAAAAAAAACATTAAATTTAATTAGACCTAATTTCCAAACAATACAATTGCTAACTATTTTCAATATACTCTTTAATTAGTAATATAAACAGTATATAATTATAATAAACAAAAATCCTTTCTTTTTTAAACACCCCTTACTATTATTTTTCTCTCCTTAATACACCTTGTTTTTATTAATTAAAATATCCTAAACTGCTATTATATAGATTTATTTATTTTGAAGCTTTTCTATATATAATATCTCAACAAATTTAATATATTTAATAAATAAGAATACTTTAATTAATTTATTAATAATTTATTAATTAATTAGAACAAACTATAAATCTATATAATTTTATACTACTTGCTTTTGAATATAATAGTATTTAACTACTATATACTTGGTTTTTTAATAGATTTCAGGATTTTTGACAAAAGCTAAACTATTTTAATTATCTCTAATAATCCTAATTTTTTTGGATTTTAGAATGGTATATCTAATCATTTCTAATTCTCCTAAAAACTATTGAATTTATAATATTTTTTGAAAAGCTTTGTATAAATTATAATACTTTGATTTTATAGAACTCAAAACTATAATTAATTGTTTTTTAAATTATATAAAAACTATTTCTTTGTATATAAAAAAAACATATTTAAAAGTATTTTTTTTAAAAAAAAGGTTTTTAATATAATTTAAATTTGTATAACCCTTAATAATATTATTGTTATTTTTATTATAAATTACAACATAATTGATAGTTTTAGCTAAATATTTAAAAATTCGGTTGCAATACTTTATATAAGTTTCTAAAAAATTAATTAAAAATTGATAAAATAAACTTATTGTATAAGTGATATTAGCTCTTATATATAAAAAACTAAGAGATCTGATTTTAAACTAATATAGTGTAGTAAATTGCTTATCTATAACTTCCTCATTAAAAACTATATTTTCTAATGTATTTAAAGCCATTAAAGTGGTTTCTATTTTATAATACTCAAATCCAAATTTAAAAAGAATCTTTCAAATATATGAATCCTAGCAAAAAGTAATTGTTTTATTAGCTCTATCCCTATTAATTTTAACACCTAAGAAATAAGAAGTGGGGCCTAGGTCTTTTATCTTAAAGGCTTTTACAAAATCAACTTTAAGAGTTGTATATTTTTTTGTTTCTTTTATAATTAGAAAGTTGTTGATATAAGTTGCAATAATAATTTTTGTAATATTATTAATATAAATGTAATTATTAGTTTCTAATAGAATAAAATCGAGTTGAAAAAAAGCAATTTTTAATATCTTTTGCTATTATTTTAACATTTACTTTAACTTATATAAAGCCTTCAACAATAAACATACTTAAATAATTTTATTTTTGTTTTCTCTAAACTAATTGAATTTGATATCATCCTGTTTCCAATATAGTAGCAACTTTATATAAACTAGTAAATCTTTTAATATAATAGTATTAAGGAAAACTATTATAATATTTATTTGTTATATTTCTAGATTGTATTTAGCGATTATTACTACAATCATCTTCTATAAGGGGTTTTTGTATATACTTACAAATGTTTGATCAAAATCCTTTCTATATCATTGTTTAAAACTATATACTATTTATTTAGTTTTATACTTTACTATTTATTTCTTTTTATTGCGTTTGTATTGAAAGATATGTTTAATATATAGTATTTTTATGTTAATGATTTTGGATCTTTTAATTAATTTAAAAATTCTGTTATCCAAAAGTAATTAATATTTGGTTTTAATAGATTTTATTTATTCGTTTTTATCTAATAACTTTATAACTTTATCAAACATTTTAGAATTATTTTTAAAGTTGTTAAATGCTGTAGTATAAACGTTAAAAATAATTGTATATTTCTATTTGAAAATTCTAGTTTAGGGTTTTTGAATTTTGCTTTTATTCTTAAATCCTTTTAAATGTTTTTGATTATGTTTTAATCTAAAAATAACTTTTAAAATATTGTTAATATTGGCTTAATTGAATATATCTTTGTTTTCCGAATTAGTATACTTATCAATTGCTTTTAGTAATTTATCAATTTTTATGATTTGTTTATTGGGTTGTATATAAGTAAAATTGTTTATGGGTATCAAATTATTATTTTATTGTTTAATATTATTCCCTGTATTTTGATGATTATTATTATTCTCAATTGAATTAATGATAAAGCCTAATTCATTGAATCGAATATTTGATAATCTAACGATTTTATTTCTAGTCTAAGTTGGGATATACATTTTGTATATATAATTGCCTTTAAATTCTATTAAAATACTTTTTTCGGCTTAAAATACAAATTTGTTGTTTGCAATTTGTTTTTCCTTAAAAATATGAATATATACAATATTGTTTAGTATTTTCAAATAAAAAATATCAAAATGATTATCAATATCAGGTTTAATATGATTTATATAAGCTTTGTAAAATGTAATTCTTTTAGAAAGTGTATAGATTGTTATGCGATTTATAATATAAATTATTCTTTTAATAAGTTCTAGCTAAAGTATAAAAAAGGTTCCTATTTTTATAAAAGTAAAGTATAGTTTTTTTAGAATTGTATGAATTGAGTATTCTGAAATATTATCTTAATTAAAAGCGAAGGGAATTGTTAGCTCCAAAAGTAATTCTAATTGTTTAACTATACGATTGAATTTAATAATTTTTTTATATTCGTTTCCTTTGTTTAATCTTTATAATTTAATTATAATTTTATATTGAGTTTTTGTATATATATCTATTAAATAAACCATCTGTTTTGTATTACCTTTCTTTTTGTATATAAAAACTATATATTCTTTAGTAATTTTATCCATAAATAGTGTAGTTTATTTAAAGCCATTTATGTTAATTGGATGAATCTTAACCACATTAATATTTATTTTCTTGAAAAGTTTTGTAGTATAATGTTCAATATTTTTATAACAAATGCAATACAACTTTTTTAGCTTATATAGTTTATATACTTTTCTTTTGTTAATAATTAGATTCTTTTCAGAAAGTCTTTTAATTACTTTTTAAATATTCTTAATATTTTTAAATAATAAATGTTTGAATCGATGATATTATACCTTTATAAATTTTAAAATAAAGTTTATTGCAAATGGTAAAACAATTAGTAATGTATTATAAACTTTAAGTTTATTGATTAATTAAATACAAAAATATTGATTTATTTAAAAAATTATTTGTAATTCTGTATCTATTACTATTTTTAAAATATTACCTTCTAGATTAGGTTTTGTATATACTTTTTTATTCTAAAGCTTTAAACTTAAAAGTAATTTAACTAATATATCCTCGAAATAGAGACAATTAATCAATGTAATTGAATTTGCTAATCTATTAAGTATTTCGTATTGGAATATAATAATACCTTTTCTATTTGGAACAATCCTACTATTTGTAAATATCAACGCTAAATTGTTTGTTTTTTGTTTTGAAAAGGTTTTATAGATTTTAAAATCGTTTTGATTCTATAAGTAATATAATGATACTTTTATATTAAATAATTAGATATTATATATATAATTTCAACATTCTTCCTCCCTAATTGTTTATAGAAATAAGGGATTTGTTGAATCGATAATGTTAGTAGTATTAGGCGTTAACTTTGAATTTGGTAGTTTTAATGTATTTCTTATAAAAGCTAGAAATACTAAGAACTTATTAAAACGAACTAGAAATAAAGCGAAAGTGCTTTATTTACTAATATCAAAATTCTTTCCTTTTTTATTAGTATCCTTTGCATTTTTTAAAGCTTTCTGCTATTTATTCTACTTTAGATACTTTTTGCCTAAGTTGTTATTTTCCCAAGCTTTTAAGCCTTTTACGTTTTTTAAATTATATAAGTATTTATTAATATAATTCTTATAAGCATTAGGTTTATTACAATAGTTGCATTTAATTTTTTTGTTAGAATTGCTATTGTTTTTTTTACTTTCTTTACTACTATTTCCATTATTTCTATTTTATTCTATACTACAAATTTTGTTTTTATATAATACAAAGTTTGATTTAATAATATTTTTACTCTTTTTTATTTTATTAATAAAGTCGTTAATTAGATTGTATAGATTTACAAACTTCTTGTTATTTCGAATTAAAAACGAATACCGATCTGCTTATATAAAAAAATGTTTTGATATTTTATTAAAAAATTGAACATAATAATTTAAATTCGAAAATTTAATACCTAAATTATTAAATTGTATAATGCTTAATTTGTATTCTACAATGAATTTATTAATAAAATTATAATCGTATAGTTTTAGGTTTAGAAATCATATTTATTTATTAGTATATAAATAATATCTTAAACTGTAATAATAGTTTTTAAATAGTTTGATTATCTTTTTAACATTATTACATTTTTTAATTATTAAACTTAAAATATTTTAAACTAAATTGCAAATATTAAATTTTATCTTTAAATTTATTATATTCTAATAATTCTATAAGTTGAAATTTTCTTTGGAATTATTTTCTTTTTTTTTTTTATATTTATTTTAATATAAAGATCAATAAATTTATTTATATTGTTTTTTAAATAATTTATTAAACTATTTATATTTATTATATCCATTATATTTTCTAACCAGATATTAAAGTTTTTTACATTTTTAAAGTGTAATTATATTTGTAGGATTAAATTGTTAAATACTGTAATCGATATTAAACCAGTTTTATTGCTTGTTTTTGTTATTGTAAATTTTGATAAGATAATAGATTTGAGTTCAAATGATTTTTCTTTTTCAACATTTGAATCGAAAATGCTCTAATCTTTTGAGAAAAATGCTTTAGTATTGAGTTTCCTTTTTTCTTATTCTTATACTTATTATTCTTTTAATTGTTTTTTGTTTGGTTTTTTTATAAAAAAAATACTTTTAATATGATGTGCTTTTTGAATACAAAAAGATACTTGAAACTTTTCTTATAAACTTACACCTCTAGGTTTATAACCTATTAAAATTCTTGATGGATTTTATATAGAATAGCTTAAATAGAGTAGATTTCGTAGCACTTGTATTGATTAAAGAAAACAAAAGAGTTAAACTCTTCTATACAAAACTATATGCTTGATTCAGATAAAGAAAGACATTAGACCTAATTAGGCCTAACCTTCGAACAGTATGGTTGCTAACTATTCTTAACATTAATAATAATTTTAAAGTATTTTTAATTTAACTTATATATTTTTATTATTAATATTTATCTTTATTTGTTTATTATTTATATAGTTTTTTTGATAATTAATATTATTTTTTTTATTAATTTGTATATTATTATTATAATTATATTATAATTATTTTTAATTGTTAATAAAGCTAAAATGAAATTAATAATAATTATATAAAATAAAATAAATAATATTAAAATCAATTATAAAATACTATACAATTTATATCTTTTAGTTTAATATATTTAATATTGCTTATAATAATAAAGATATTCTTTTGTTAATTTTAATATTTTATAAATATAAAAATTCTACTTTAATAAATCTATAAATTTAATATACTTAGAATAACTATTTTTATACAAAAAATCAAATATTTCTTTATATATTATATTTAATATATAAAACTTTATTAAACTATTATTATTGTTTATTTTATATAACAATTCTTTTTTAATTTGAAAAAGTAATTTAACTATATTAATATTTAATTTTTTATTTTTTTTAATTATTTTTATTATTTTAATTTATATTAGTTTGGTTTTGTAACCTTCTATTAAATTTTTTTGGAATTTATTATTTATTTCTATTAAAATTACTATATAATTGAATAGTTATTAATTAACGTTTTATATAATTAAAAAAAACAAATTTAGTTTATCTAGTTCTATATTTGCTTTATATTTATTTTTTTTATAAAACAATTTTAATAAAATATTTAAAATAATATTATCTTTTTCTACTTTATATTTAATATTCAAATTAAATATAAAAATAAATTCTATTATAAATACTAGTTTAAGATTTAACTTAATTATAAATGTTATTATTATAATATTTGATTTTTTTATAATAATAATAAATATATTATAATTTATATAAATAATAATAAAAAGTACTATATTATATTAAATAATATAATTAGTTTTTTTTAACCCCCAAACAAAAACTATTATTTCTAATTTTAATAGTTAATATTTTGTTTTTGCATTTCAAAACTATTATAATAAAAATAAAATTAACTGAATATTTAATTTATTAAAATATTTTTTCAGAACAATATTTCCTTTAATATAATATAATATTAAATTTATTTTTTATACTTTCAATATATTAAAGTCTATAAAAAACAGTTTTTGTAAATTAATATATACTAATACTTATTTTTATTATAAAATTGCTTTGATTTTATTGAAAACTATAATTTCTATTTCTAATAATTTCTTAAACATTTTACAGATTATAAAATTATATCTTGCTTTTTTTTTATATAAAATACTTTTAAACAATTATATCTTCCTTTTTTATAATAATTCTATAATTTTTATATAGCTTTTTATAAATTATCAAAAATATCCAATTATACCTAAAAAACGTTTTAAATCTTACAGATTTTTTGGAAATACAATTTTTGATAATACTATTAAATAATTATTAGTATTGTGAGAGAGACGTGCGAGATACATGCGTCCCGATAACACACTGGAGGAGATAATTATAAGAATAAAAGCCTAATAACAATACATAAAGAACCAATAAAAAGTTTACTAATAAATAGTTTGAAAGTAAATCAAATAAACAAAATACAAGTTCAAAATCGATTAGTTGTTCAAATACAAGTATAAGTTTACAATAAATTTATATCTATTTAACTTACAGTTACATAACTATAAACTAGATTATTCTAAATACATCGAAATTATATACTTTTCCTACATTTCCCTACTCAAAAAAACTATATAAAAATTCCAAAAAATAATAATAATAATATCAACTTAATAAGCTAAGTTTGAATTCAAATATATAACTTTACTTTAAAGGGATATAAATTAAAAAAGTA
Source organism: Myriosclerotinia duriaeana (assembly GCA_002162615.1). Classification (NCBI taxonomy): domain Eukaryota; kingdom Fungi; phylum Ascomycota; class Leotiomycetes; order Helotiales; family Sclerotiniaceae; genus Myriosclerotinia; species Myriosclerotinia duriaeana. The sequence continues at coordinate 507,328 of NGKI01000003.1, forward strand.
CAATATTATCCAACAAGTTTTCTAATATCTTTTATACAAATCCTAATATAGTATAAGATATAGATTTCTAAGCAAAAAGAACAAAAACAAAATACAAAAAATAGAATTGAAGTAATTGAACGTTTTGTTTTTTTTATAATATAGATAGGAAGAAAGTAAATAAATAACTTCAGATAAAAACAAAATATATTGATAACCTTAACTAATTTATAATAATTGTAAAAAAAGAACAAGTTTTAGTTAAATTATTTGCAATAATAATAATCAGAAGTTTACAATTAATGTTATTAAACTTTCGATTATTAGTTTGAATAAATTCTTTTAGTAATGGGTTGATTAGTTTAATAATTTTTTATATTTAATAACATTTGCAATACTCTTTATATTTGCTTTAAAAAACTTTTTAAAATATGTTTTAAATTTTTAAGGATAATTGATTCTAAAAGTAGCAAAATCGATATTATTTATTTGTTTATAGTTTTTTAGCTTATAAATTGTAAGTTTTTATTTTAATAAAGTTTTTATTATTAAACTAAAAACATTTATATTTCCTAATTAGCGTATATCTTCTAATTGAGGTTTCTACTTCAAAGCTTTAGGGTATAAATAGTTGGGAAATTGAAACAATGGTAAAGGTTAAAGGAGCAGGCAAAGGGCTTTTATGTACAGACTATGGGGATTTTTAAGCTTCTTGTTTTATCTTTTCAAAAGCATTCGAATTATTAAAACTATTAAAACTAAAGCTTAATCTAGATTTTGAAAAACCCCGAATAGAATATATATCAAAGCTTTATTCAATAATAATACTTTTGCTTTTATTTTTATTTTTATTAATCTTTTTCTTTTTCTTTTTAGCTTAAAAAATATTTATTTTAAAACTATTTGATATATCAACTTCTAAATTATTCTAATTTTTATTAAATTTTATATCGGTTAGAAATTAAGGATTTTTGGGAAGCTTTTGCTTAATCTTATTTCAATATTTATTGTTTTTATTAATATAAAAAAAAGTATTTATTAAATAATACCATTCTTTTTTTATAAAAGCTTTGAAATGGATATTCAATTTTATATTATTATTTTGTATTATTTTAATATATATTATTTGGAATTGTTTTTTATTTATTTTTAATAATATTTTAGTTTAATATTTAATAGAAGGGTTAAACTAAAAAACAAATTTATTTAATATTTAAGAAACTAGATTTTCTATTAGAAAACAAAAGTTAAAACACAACAATTTGAAAACTTTATTTTCAAATTCAATTATTTCAATTATATTAATAATAAACGCAAAATCTTAATAAGCTTTACAAAGCTTTTTGTACAAATTTCTATTTTTTAATTTTTCTTTTTTTTTAATTATTATAATATATATAATAAAAACAAAAGTAAAATGATACTTTTCTTTTTTACTATTGAACTTTATAATAGATTTAGATTTGATAATTAAAGTAGAATAATTTTTAATAACAACTTTTAGGAATTTAATCTTTTTTTTATACAAAACAAAAAGAAAACATTGGTATTTCGAAATAAAATTTAGGTTATATTATTATTGTTTCAATAAACTATACTTTTTGAAAAACTTTTTTGTAAAGTTCAAATATTTAGTAAACTTAATATTTATAATAATATTATATTCTTTATATAGAATTTTATTATTAGAATATATTAGAAGATTTATAAAAACAATTTGTTTTTTAATAAAAAATGCTTTTTGCTTATTTTTTTTTTTAAGGGTGTATAAATTATGTATATCAGAAAAAGAATAATAAAAATTGTGTTTATTTTTAAAAGGAACAATTTGAATAAAAAATTAAAAAAAAATAATAAGTTGATATTCCTTATTATTGTATATAAGAATAACAGTTTTCTATAAAACTAAATCTTTTTAAAGGATTTATTAAATAAACAAAAAATAACAATTTAAAAGAAGTTCTTTTTGAAAATTATTACGAAAATACTACTTATAAATAAAAATATATTTATTGTAAATTTGATACATTTTTTTATTTTGAAAACAAAGTTTAATAGTTTTTATTAGGAATAAAAAAGAGTTTGTAAAAGGAGTAACTTTTTTAATGTATTCAAAAAAAATTTTTTGAATATATTTGTTATAATTAGAAAGGCAAATGGATTTCAACTTATAAAACTTATAAATATTAATAGTTTTTGTATTTTTTTCTTTAATAGTAGTAATTTAAAGGTTAAATTAGTAAAGATATTTTTTATAAAGATAAAGTTTATTAGTATATTCTTTATAAAAAACAACAATCAAAATGCAATGACAAAACTTTTTTGTATATATTTTTCTAATACAAAAATCAAGAAATTTTACAAAAGTATAAATATAATAGTTACAAAAAATAATAATTGTAATATCAAAATCAAGGGAAGCTATATAATACTAATCTATTTAATCTATTATATATCCATTATTAAAAAATCAAAACTATTAAATATTGAATCCTTTATTATTAATACAAATATAGCTTTTTTGCTTAATAAAAAATTTTAAAACAGTTTTAAATTTTCTTTCACTACTATTTTTAGCTTAATTAGAATTATTATCAAAAGCAGATTCCTATTTATATTTGGTAGTTTTACAATAATGTATAAATTTATTTAAAATATTGCGATTTTTTAGAGCTTTTTGGGATAAATCAAATTCAATTCTTTTAATAGAATTCTAAAAAGCCAAATTATCTACAGCGAAATACAAGATCGAAATAAGCATAGATTTGGTTTTTTTTTTTAAAATCTAAAGAAGCTCCTTTTTATCATCAATTTCCAAATATTCCAAAACGCAAATATTCTTAAATAATTCTAAATTAATCTTTTAAACAAAAGCAAATCGTTTTTTATTTGGTTTTAATTAATATAAATAATTAAATTTATTAATAAAAAGATTTAAATTAATTAATATATTAGTATTCAAATTGTAAAACAGAGATATCTAAAAAGTAAAAATAGTTTAATCAAAAATATAAATAAAATTATATACAATAATAAAATCTTTTAATATATACAAACAAAGAATATTTAACGATTTACTTTTTTTAATTAATTGATTAGTTATAATATTATTAAAAAAAGCAACAAGTTTTTAAAGTAATATTTGTTAAATATAATAAGCTATATTTGTTACACAAATAATACTTTGAAATTAAAAATCTTGGATTTATTAATTAATTAAAGCTTATTCAAATTTAATTGTTTAATAAGATTTTAATCTTTTATATTCTTTTTAAAGCTTTTTATAATAAAAATTAACAATTATAATAGTTTTATTGTAATCTATATAACATTAAACTTCCATAATACTGTTAGTTTTTCAAAGTTTCTTTTGTTTAATTAACATTTAATATATATTTGTAGTATTACTAATATAATTAACAAAAATTATTATTAAATTTAATCAAAATATACAAAACTTATATTACTTAACTAGATTATTAAGTATTGAAATATATTTAATAGTTTTAGTTTTATTTTCAAAATGTATATTATTGATATCAATTATTAATATAGAATATTAAATTAGTTTGCTAATAATAGTTTTTAATGTATTAAAAAGACTAACAATAGGGGTTCTTTTAAAAAGTATTTTGAAAATAAATAATAAAATAAATAAAACAAAAAAATAGGAAAATAAATAATTAAAAATAAAAGGGAGAAATAAATGTACAATCAAATTTTCAGAGGAGAATAGGATAATAAAATTAATGAAATAAATGTAAAAGGGAATAAAGATAAAACAAGTATAGCGATATATAGTATAATAAAGGATTTGAGTGTAGTTTGTAAGTAATAGAAGAGAATAGAAATAGCTTTTTTATCAATTGCCTAAATGTTAAGGGCGAGTAGGGTATTTTAGTATATAGTTGTATTAATATTTAATACTTTTTGTTTAATAATAAAAAAAAATTTTTCAAAAAAGAAATTATAATTATAATACCCTTTTCCCTATTTAAAAAATTAAATGGTTTTTTTGGTAGCGTTTTTAAATTATTATTATAGTACAATAATATTATTAGAATTGATATCGTTTTTTAAGGTTTTATTATACAAATTAATAATATTTTATAAGATTAATAAAAATAAACTACAAACAACTTCTTTTTATTTAATAAAATTAGGGTGGCAAAAGATAATATTATTTTTTTCTAATTAATCGTAAAATTCTTTGTTATTACTTTTTACAAATAAATTTAAGTGTAAAATATACTTTTTTAAATAAAATCTTATATATATATTTATAAGCAATATATTATTTAATTTTTTAAATTAGTATATAAATAATTCAATTTTTAAAGAAATATAATAAAGGCTGTATTAATGGTAATTAAGTTTTTTTTTACGAGATATATTAATTTTAAAAAAAAGATTATAGTGCAAAACAATATCATTTAGTATAATACCTTTATCTAAAGTCTTATAATCCAAATTATACTTTAATTTATTATTTTCTTAATACCGTTTTTTTTTTAAAACTACTTTTTTTATATCTTTGTTTAGTATTTTCAATTAGTATATACAGATTTTTAAAAGATTAGTATGATTTTTAATGGTGTTTTATTTTAAAACTTGTTATATAGCTTTTTATATTTCTATAGGTAATATAAATTTATATTTGTAAATCAATTCAAAAAGTATTTTATTTATCGATTTATAAATTAAAATATAATTAGCAAAAAGAACAATATTAAGCCACTTAAATTATCTTTTTTCTCCTACAACTATTTGTAAAAAAGTTTTAATTAAAAAATAATAACCTTTTTTAACTATACTATTAGCTTTTGTATTATAAACAAAAATTTGAATATACTTAATATTATATTTTTTATAATAAACAATCATTTAATATTTGTTTTCCAGTTTGCTATTTATAATAATTTTTCCAAAAATATTATATCAACAAATAACTTTATGCAAAAACTTAGCAATTAATAAAGCTATAGCACTCCAAAATAATTTGACTTTTACTTAATCAATTAAATTATAATGTAATATTACTAATATTTTATAATTATAGTTGTTTAGTATTTTAATTATATTTATAGCAACTTTTTGCTATACAACAAAGCTTTATATAAAAATAAAAAGTTTGTATATTTATTTGTTTAATCGAAACTGATAAATAAAGCAGAATTCTATTTATTTTTTTATATCCTTGTATATATTTTTTTATTAATAAATATTCCTAAGTTTATAATATAATAATTCAAATCTTTTGTAATTTAATTCTTTGTGGATATACGATATTATATTAGCTTTCTTTTTTGCATTAACTTTTGATATTATTAAAACAAAAAGTCGATTTTTGTTTTGGAAGTATTATAATTATTTATTATATATACAAAAATTTAAAATCTTTTTTTTAAATTTTAGGAAATTTTGTTGATTTATTCTAAAAAGGCAATGTAAGGTTATAAAATATTTTATATAGTTTTTGAATAATAGATTATTATCAGCAAAAAAAATTTGAGATGGATTTAAATTTTCTTTTTGGGTGAAAACAGGTATTACTAGATTTATTGATAATAAATTCAAATTAGTTATAATAATTTTATTAATATCTTATTTAGTTTTTTGTTTTGCTAAATCTATTGTAATATAAGGTTTATGAGATAATCCATTTGCTATAATATTTTTGTATTTAGGGATGTGACAAATTTCAAAATCGAAAAAGTGGATTTAGATTAATTAATGGATAATTAAAGCTTTAGATAAATTTGTTGTAGTTTTATTTAATTGTATAACAAATATATTTATATTGGTTTTTAGAATAAAATAAACTTTATAAAAGTTGTTTTTATATTTTTATAAAGTTTTTAAAACTCTTTTATACTTTTTTTTAGTAGTATTATAATTTCGTTTAGTTTTATTCCAAATTCTGTTTTTATATTTTATAATTGTTTTAAGTTTTCTTTTTAATTCTTACTCTAAAATAGCTTTTTAATTAATCAAACTAATATTTATAACTAAAATAATAAAACCTGCATCAAAAATATAAATTAATAGTGTAAATGTAAGAGCAAAAGTTAATTTCTTTTTTAATAACTCTATTACAGCATTTTGCTTTTTAATTTATATGAATTTAATATCTTTTTTTAAAAAACAATATAAAAATTCGATTATAATAGTATATTTCTTTATTTACAATTTATAGAATATATAAACTTTTAAAAATATTCAAATTTGATGTTTATTTTTATAAAAAAGCTATTTAAATATTTTAACTATTTTAACAATGTTAAATCAACAACCTTCAAAATTTATATAAAAACTAATAATTTTTATACTATTGTAATACTATTTTGATTTGATTTTAATTATATAATCGGTATATTTGAGATGTTTTATTGTTATGTTAAAGTTTCTGATATATTCTAAAACAAATTAGCGAATCTTTAGGGATACTTTTTTTTTATTATATTTTAACTTTAATCTTTTAATTTTAATATTATCAAGATAAAGTATAACAATATTAAATATCAAATTCTAAAAAATCCATGAAACTATTCTAATAAATTGGATTACAAAATTTGTTTTATTTTGAGATAATGTTATATATTTTATTAATTTAGTAGGGATTATAATAATAGTTAGATTTTTGTTTTTCTTATCAAAAAGAATTTAATTATATTTAGAAAAGAAATCAATCAAAAAAGTAAAAGTACAGTTAATTATTTGTTCTATAAACTTTTTGATATTTAATAATATATTTATATTTTGAAAAATAATAGTATTTGCTTTTGTTATAATGATGATAATGCAATACTTTCTAATATCTCTTTTTTCAATAAAATACTATAAATTATAATAAAGTTTTTTGTATTTCTTTAATACTCCTTTTTTTATTTTATTCCAAATTATTTTTATTGCTATATTTAATAAAACTTTTGATAAAATAAATCTAGGTGTTTATTAAACTTTATAAAGTATTATTTATATTACTTGAAATAAAGCGATAATAAATTTGATATTCCTAAATTTAATCTAATTGAAAACTAGGGTAGCTTTTCTATTTTGTAATATAACAAAAAGCAGTTCTTTTTTTTTATTAAATAGAATATTTTTTATATTTAAAAGTATAAGTTTTTTTTTTATTAACCAGAATCTTTTAGGTCTAGGGTCAAATCAAGGAATTAGATATTTATTAAAAAGATCTACAATAAGTATTACAGATTATCTAATTTGTTCTTTTTTTAATCAATTAAAATCTTTAACAAAAGATTTTCTTTTAGATTAACTATTTATATTTGATGGTTTAACTTTATTAGCCTTCTTCTTGTATATACCATTAATAACAGCAAAATTGTTTATTGAAAAAGCCAACTCGATTAAAGGATATAAAAAGTAATCAAGCTTATTATATTCTATTTTAATCTTTTCTATATTTAAAAATTTATTATTTTCAAAAAGAAACTCCAAAATTTTATTTTTTTTCTTTTTATTTATCTAAGTTAACAAATCTTTAATATCGAAATCAAAATAAAATCAAGATGTTCAAAACTTTACGTTCATAGAATTTAAAACGGTTTTAAAATCTAAGGTTGTATTATTAAAGATCTCTGAATAATACTTATCCAAAAAGTTTTGGAAAGTATTTTCAAAAGATCTTTCCAGAACTTTCAATTAGTTAACAGCAATCCTAATAGTATTACTAGTTAATTGTTTTTCCAAAATAAATTTTTGAAAACTGTATTATTTAAATTTTTATTATTAATAGTATAACAATTAGCTTGATTATTGTTGTTTTTATTAAATACTTATAAAACTATTAAATTATTTTTATACTCGAATTTAACTTTTCCTGATATTACAAAAGGTATACTTAATAGTAAATCATTTAAAGTATTATTAAAAACAAAAATGTTGCAAGTATTCCAAATTCTATTAAAATTAATTATAATATTATTAATAAAGTTATACAATTGAAAAGTTTGATTATTAGGGTTTTTTATAATAAAAACAAAACAAACTACAATAATAAATCCCAATTCTTTTGCTTTTTTTATATTAATAAGATTAATTGCGGAATTAATATTAATAATAACTTTTATTATCTCCGAATTTTTTTTTAAAGAAATATTAATATATAAAAATAAACTTATAAATATTATAAAAAACAAAATCAATAAATTATTCATTAAAATAAAACTAAATATGTTAGTATTAATATTAATTGGTTTACTTTATAATAAAGGAAAAGCAATAACAACAATAATCTTAATAATACTGAGTTATTTCTTAAATTCTTAAACCTATTCAAAAATGATTTTCTTCAAAGCTTTTTTGCATATTTTAGGTATATAAGCAAATACATTATTAATAATTATATTAATAACAACTTGATTGAAAATTATATTAGTTATTTAAAATAGGGTTTTGTTCGAATATATCAATAATATAAATGTTTTGCGGATATAAGGTTTATAAACAATTTTAAATCTCTTTTTTCATATAATATTATTTGAATTAAATTCGGGTAATTTATCTTTTATATTAAAGTCATTATTTTCTAAGGTATATATTTCACCTTCGAATTTAAAAAACAATTTATCTTATTGATTTTGAAATATTGTTTTAGAAAGGATAATAGAATTAATTAACAAAAACTTTTTTAGTTTATTAATATTATTTTATTTAATAAATTTATTTTTAAAAGATTGGTTTTTATAAATAGTAGGCAATAAAACAATAACGGTATTAATTTTGTAATTATTATAATCATTATTATTAAAAATTATTTTAATAAAATTAAAAAAGAAAAAGCCTAAAAATATAGTATTTAGCTTTTCAATATAGTAATTATATTTATATTCAATAATCTTTAATTTTATTAACTTGTATTCAAATCAATCTTTCTAGCAGAAAATAAATTTAGCTTTATCATTACTTTTTGATCTAATTATAAAAACTCTAGTTTCCAAATAATAACATATTTTATTTTATATATCTTGCAATAAACAAAAATAATATTGTTTTATATTATAATTGTTTTTTTTAGCGAACTTGTTAAAACAATAAAAGTATATTTATTCTTTTTTAAAAGATCTATTTATTTAAATATATATAATTTTAACAAAGAAATTATTTGTAACATTAATAATTATAATAAATAGTAGATTTATAATCAAATAATTATTATAATTAATATTTCTTTTTTGTTATATAAAACCTTATTAAATAAATATAGGTTTTAATTAAACAAAAAAGTTTCTAAATTCTTTAAAATAGTAAGGTTGTAGAGCATTTTGAAAATTTTGTATATATTAAGTATTAAACAAGTTTAACTTTAATTGTTCAAACTTATAAATAAATTTATTAATACTTTTCAAAGTTTTTTTATTATTAGTAAAAAAAAATAAACTAAATTTATTAAAGTAGTTTATAAATTTATATATAGTTTGTTTAATATTAGTTTTATTATTTTAATTCAAATTGTAGATTTTAACAATAAAGTTTTTAGCGATATATTATTTTAATTTTTTATCAATTATTTTATTTAGATTAATTGTATTTAATTTATATATATTAATTTTCAAAATATGAGTAATCTTTTTTCCAATATATTAAAACAATTTTTAAAAGAACAAACGATTGGTATTATAGCCTAAAATTATCTATTTGGTAATAAACTACTTTGTAAAAAAACTAAATTTCTGAATATATTTGTTAATACGAATAAAAGATTTATTATTTGTATATTAAACATTATAAACAATTTGTATAGTAACAAAAATGTTTAAGAATTCTTAAATAATAGTAATCTACTTAATATTTTACTTTTAGTATTTCTAAAGAAAAGCTTTTTTAAAGTTTTTTCATTTCTATTTACTTTTATATTTTTTTATAAATTTAAATTGAAAAGTATATATATATTCAAAATATCTTAATAATTGTTTTTTTATTTTGTTATCAAAAAGGTTATAATTATTTTATAAGGATTTCTAAATATGAATGAAATCCGAGATATTTTCTTTATTGAAATAAAAAATAGTAAAAAATCCAGGATAAAGTATTAATAAAGCTATTTGTATATAGTTTTTCTATTTTTTTTCTTTTTAACAAATATTATCCTATTTATTAGACTTTTTAGTAATAATAGTTTTTAAAGCTTTTTTGATATTAATAATAATTATAATATTTAAAATAGTTTTTTGTTTGTTTATAACAATTTGTTTTGGGGTATATTTATCTACAAAAAACATTTAAGTAAAAGTTTATTGAAATTATTAATCAATAGATTACTATCCAATAAATTGTTAAATAGTTAATTATTATTTGGATTAATCCATCAAAGTAATAAAGCTATATTTATTTATTTAAAAAAATATATTATTATTGTTTTGAAAAGGTTTTAGTTCAGAAATTTGTTTTCAATAGTTATTCCAATTTTCGTTATTATTAGTGTTTATAATATAATTTCAAAATAAAGTATTTTTGGAATAATAAAAAAATAAGCGTTTAAATTATATTTCTTAATTTTTTGCTCTTTTTGTAGGGCAAAAATTCTTTTCGAATAAAAATTTAAGATATATTTTAAAAAGTTTTTAATTGTTGATATTAAACTATTGAAAAACACTTATAATACTTTGACCTTATTATAATACAAACAACTTAATATCAGTTATAACAATTCATAGCAATTTTTTTTTTAAAAGATTAAACCAATAAAAGTATAATAATTTCTACAAATAAATAAATCCTCAAAAAGCATATACTTAAATCATTATTAATATATAGTTTTCTATTTGAATATATTTATATAAAAATATCTATTTTTCACTTTTTATTTTTTGTTTAAAAATTTGGCAAAATATATAATCGTTTGATTCGATACCAATATAGCAGGGTAAAACAATACAAAATAAAAATTTGTAATTCCCTTCGAATATTTATAGTATCCCTGTAATTAAAAGTTAATTTTTTGATTTTTTTAGGGTTTATTGTTGTTCTTTTTATTTATATTTTTAAAAAGATACTTTTTTATACTTTTTTTTTTGTTAATACTCCTTCCAGAAAAACTTATTCGAGTAAATAACTACTCAAATTATTTCTTTATATAGATCACCATTGTAAAAAAGATATATAAAATATATATATCCTGATAGTATATTAAAAGAAATAACTATAAGAATAAAGGTTTAATAATAATATATAAAGAACTAATAAAAGGTTTATTAACAAATAGTTTAAAGATAAATTAAATAAACAAAATACAAGTTCAAAATCGATTAATTGTTCAAATGCAAGTGTAGGCTTACAATGAACTTATATCTACTCAACTTACAGTTACATGACTATGAACTAGACTATTCTAAGTACATCGAAATCATGTGCTTTTCCCATAGTATTAGATAATTTATATACATTAACTTTTTATTTTAAAATAATTACTAATAAATAATCTACAAAACATTTCACATTTTAAATCACAATATTGTATTTTATAAATCTTAAAAAAAACTATTAAAAGTAATTTAAATGTTTTTTTAAAGTTTTGTTTATAATAATTATATTATTTATATATATTTTAACAAAATTTTTCAAATCTTTTAATATCAAATCCATTTATTATTAAATATATACTAACAAATTTTAGAATTCTATTAAAAAATAATTGAAAGTATATTATTCTATATAAAATATTACTATAAAATATTATTTAAATAACAAATATATTTATTATTAAAAAAAGAAAGATATATAATTGATTATTATAATATATTTGTATCCTTGAATTATATATAGAATATTTTTTTGAAATAATATTAGATATATATTAATTATTATTTTATTATTAAGATTTTATATATTTACAATAATATAAATCTTTTCTTTTTTTTTAATAAAATTCTTCTAATAATAAATATTAAAAAAATAAAAAACATTAAAAAGCAAATTCTTTTTAATTTGCTTTAATTTATTAATACTTCAAAACCTTCTTTTAATATTTTTTAATTTTTATTATTTAATAAATATTTTTTAGCTTTTTCTTTATATCTTATTTCCTAATTTAAATACAATTCTATTATCAATTAACATTTTTTAAAAAGTTTAACAAACCCTATATTGTTTTACAATATTTGCAAAAAACTTTTTAATAATATAGCAAATTCTATTATAGTATATTTGTTTTTATATATTATTACTCCTATTAAATAGATTATTTTGTTTATACCCAGAATATTCTTTAGCATTATTATTATTAAACATAATAAACTTTTAACCATCAAATCAACTATTTTCATTACATTATTAATTGCTTTATATATTTTATTAAAATCAAAATCTATTAGTATTTCTATTATCAAATTTACTAATAAACAAACTTTTTTAGTAGAATTATTTCAAACTAATATAATTAAAAAATAAATATTGTATTTATATATGTATAATAATAATAGTGTTTTTTTTAATTCGAATAATAAGTTTTTGTCTTTATCTTTTGCTATATAATAGATTATAATAAAAACTAATTAGTTTAATATTATAATTGTTAATTCCAAAAACTTTATTGTAAAACGTTTTTAATCTAAATTTTATATAGTAATAATAATTAAAACTATTATATTGTATAATATTATTATTGCTTGTTTTTCTAATGCCAAAATATTGATTTTTTTTAATATAAAAATATTATTACTAATAATTATTTTTATTATTAATATTTTAATTAAATAAATTTCTTTATAAAAATAAGCTACTATTGCTTTACTTAATTTAGTTTTTAAGAATATAAAAATTATAATAATATATTTTATCAACTATATTCTATTATCTTTAATACTTTCAACTTTGATAAATTTAATACAAATACAAACTAAAATATTATTAATTACATTTAATAGCTAATCTTTTTTGACTATTATTATTTGTAAATCTATATTTATATATATATTAAATAATATATTATTAATTATATTAAAATATATTTATATTATAATAAAATATTACCTACAAAAGCTATATTTTGCTTTAATATGTTTATCTATATCTACTTTCAAATCAACAAAAATTACTTTTTTATTTACTATATTATTATTTTCAATTGTATTACAAATTAATACTGTTTTTGTATTGTTATATTTTTTATATAAATATTTAAATAATTTATTATATAAATTAAATTCTTTTTTATATTTTTTATAATATAATAATTGAACTTATTAAAACACTATAATTACAATAAAAAAGTTAAAAAGTTTATTATTATAATTTTTAGAGTATCTTTCGAAACTAAAAAAACTAATTAATATTAATAATATAAAATTATTATTTATATTTTAATTGTTATATTTCCTATTATTCTAATAATTATATTTTTTATATATATTACAATTCTAATTTAAATCAAAATTTGTTTAATTGTTATTATAAATATTGTTTTTATTATATCCTTCCTTGTTAATTAACATTTAAAAAGATACTTATACTTTTAACACTTTATATATTAATTATTCATTATTAAACAATTATTGTCTATACTTTTGATTATAATTATATTAATTATAATTGTATCTATTATATTTTATAAACTTATTATATTATAATAATATTAAAAAAGTTTAATTAAGCTATTCTATTTATAATTATATTTAAAATTAAACTAATATTAGAATTCTGTTATATATAAGTATAAGCAATTGATTATACAGCTATTGTATATAAAAATATCAGTTTTAATTGCCTAACCTATAATATCTGTTTTATATATACTTTTTATTAAAAGTATAATAACCTTTTTATTGCTTTTTAATCCGAACTAATAAATAATTAATTATTATTTAAAATATTAATTCGAAATCATTAATTTATTTAAAAAAATCTATTAAATATATATTAGTTTGTAAATATTTAATATACAATTAAAAATTTAATAATAAACTATTCTAAATTATTATTAATTAATTATATTTTATTATTATACCTATTGCCTTTGTATTTTGAAATATAGTATTTAAAAATTTTTATATAATTTGTTTTTTTTAAAGATTTTTAATATAATATTTATCCTTTAATAAATTCTATATAATAACTTTTGAATATATTTTGAAATGTTTTTTTAAAATATTATATAATATTAAAATCGTTATCATTACTATAAACGTTTTTTTAATATCTATAAATTCTATTATATATTATATATAAACTATACTATATAAATAATTCAAAAACATTTTAATAATTATAATTTTATTATTAGTTAATATTAAATGTTTTAATTAAAATATAAATGTATAAACATTTATATATATTATAGCTTTTTTTATAATTACTATTTTAATATTTTGTAAATCTTTTTGATTAAAGTTAAAAAGATTTATATTCTTTGTCTGCAAATTTTGTTAATATATTTAGTTATTTAGCTAATAATCTAAATCTAATGATTTTATTAATAATAACTATATTCTAACTTATTAAACAATAGTTATTAATAATTGTTTTATTTATATTTTATTGAAACTTTGCTTTTTATTATATTTAAATATATTTTAGTTTATATTATACTATTAATTGAATAATTAGTTATATACTTTTTTTTCTATATAATCAAATAACTTTATTAAAACATTATTAGGTTTTACTATTATTATAAATATTATATTGCCTATATTATTAATCCTATAATTAAAACCTAAAAATAAGATTGCTATTTTTATGACTTTTAAAAGCATTTAGAAAATTTTGCTTTTACTTTTTGTATTCTATTTATATAATTTATAATTTAATATATTACTAATTAACAAAAAGTTGAGCGTTAGTATTAATATAATTTTTGGTAAAAGATTTTGTTGTAAAATAATAATAATAATCGAAATTGCTATTCAAAACAAATCTCCTAAAAACGGATTTTAGAGTGAATTAGTTGTTTTGGAGCTTCGATTATTCGAACTTACCTTAATTATTACTTTTATTAATCCTTTTATTTATAACTATTCCTTTACTTTTATTAATCCTTTTATTTATAACTACTTTTTTTATTACTATCTTTCTAATATAAATATTGAAATCTCGCTTGAAGCTATTTATAACCCATTATAATACTAATTTATTTAATATTTAATCTTTTAGAAAAGCTTTTTTTATTAAGCTTTTTGATTTTGTATATTGTTTACTATTATTCAATATTAAAAGAAAAAATAAATAAATATAAGTATTATAAATATTATTAATTATTTATTACAATTTAGTTAAGATATATTTAATAAAATTGTACTTCATATATATAAACATTTATAAATATTTTATAATATTAATAGTTTTCTAATCCATTAATCCACTATATTTTAATATATTTTATTAATAAAGATTCCTTTAATTTACTTTCAAAAACTAATTGTTTTGTTGAATTGTTTTTAATTGCATTTAATTTAAAGAGAAAAAGAATTAAATATAATTTGAAAATAGATTTACTACTAAATATTAGTATTTTATTATATATAATTGTAAATCTATTAATTATAATCTATATTAGAAGCTATTTAAAAGGGCCTTAGCGCCCGCTGACGTCATCTAACGCTTAGTGGCGTTTAATAGCGCTTACATTATAGCTCTTTATATAAAATAGCTAAAAATCTGAAATTTGGTTATATTTCTTAAACTAATATAATAAATCTATAGTTAAAATTTCAACTAATTCTATTTATTAATAAGAAAGTTAAAAATGCCAAAAATGGCATTTTTTGGTGAGGAAAGTGGCCCAAAAGGGGGGGTGGCCCAAAAGTAGGGTAGTTGATTTATACTTTCCGTATCGAAGTGCCTGCTATTAATAATCTACCGGATATACTCTTACTTGGGAGGAGGGG
>NGKI01000003.1:523156-542856 GCA_002162615.1 Myriosclerotinia duriaeana
GAGGAAGACGTGACCTGGCAAAACAAGGGTCTTTGTTGCTGTGTTTTATAGGAACTAGCCTGTTATCCAGAAGCTAGACTTTTTTCATGCAATTAAAGTCGTACCAGGGCCGAACTAGAAATTCACTCGCTAACATTTAAATTCGCGTGAGCGTGTAGTAGATGATACGCCATGCAATCTTACATAAGTCAACTATCCTACCTTTGAGCCACCCCCCTTTAGGCCACCCTTTCTCATCAAAAACAATAACTTAGGTCTATTTATAAACCAACTAAAAATTAATGTTTTATTATAAAATTATATAAAATTTATATATTAGGTTTTTAGATTTATATATAAATCTTATACAAATACGATAATATTATAAAATAATTATAACTTATTTTTCAAATTTGTATGAGATAAATGAAATTTATATACTTTTTAAAAATCTAATATTTAATATTTTATATGAAATAGCTAAAAATCTAAAATCTGATAATATATTTTAAAACATATAAAGATTCTATAGAAAACTTTCAGCTAATTCTATTTATAAATAAAATAGATAAAAATAGCAAAAATGACGTTTTTTAGTAAGGAAAGTGACTCAAATAAGAGAAGGGGGGAGGGGGGGGGAGTGCTCAAAAGTAGGGTAGTTGACTTCAGGTATATTGTCTTTTGCGAACAGCGCTAGTGAACAGATGCTGAACAGCTCAACTTAGCAATCTACCGTATCAGCCCCGTGTACATTGTCTTCTACTAACAGTGCCAAAACAGATATTGAACGGTTAAAATTATCAATCTGCCGTCTGTATGGAACTTCTCTGGGAAAGAGGTCAGTGAATAGCTACGGTTTAATACAGCCAATTTGTGATTGCAAAGTGTACGGTCTTGTACACTATTCTATATAAGTGACCTCCATCCCATCCGTCCATTTCCAATCTTCCATCTTACAACATCCCAACATCAAACTCCTCGATAATCAGAAAACTTCAACATCAATCAACTAATTAATTTCTCATCAACACTCATAAAAAAAAACTTGATCTTCTCAATCATCGACATCTTCGACTCAACCATCTTCAACATCAGAAAATCACTAAAACATCTCAAAATGTGTTTCCAAAATCTCAAGACCATCGTTCCCCAACCCCAAATCTCCTCCCTTCTCCCAGAAGGCAAGATGAATGAGCCTACCAATCTTGGCGAATTTGGCGGTCCAGCTATTGACGCAGCTACCAAAATGCAATGCTGCAAATGCGACCAATACACCCCGCTCAAGGCCGGTGTGCCTGGAGCAGCCTATTGCACTACTTGCGGTCATTTTGAATGTAATGACTGCGAGTTCTCTTAAACAATCGCCAACACTTCACGGCTCTCCTGAAAGCGCAAGTTGAGATGATTCGGTCATGATGAGATCTGCAAAATCATGGGTAGGGAGAGCGCTGGGAGCTTTTCTCTGGATAAGTGGCATGATATATTGGTGATATGGTAGCTCTGTGAGTATCTAATACTGATTGATGCTGGATGTATCAAAGATTCTTTTAGTATTGAAGCACTTGATGTGTAGCACTGAGGGTGGATAATAGGACAGGAATACAAATCATCATCATAAAGATATGCAGTTTGACAAATAACTTAACGTGACGTGAAAATTTGTGACAACCAAGAATACACTAGAATTAGAATAATGCGGTCGAGCGATGGATCTAATTGTGATGTCTCGTCTGTTCAGAGGGGGAAATCTCGGCAAACTAATCCGGGGTAGTTCTCCACTAAAACCAGCAGGAAACCTCTTTCATGAACTTTCAAAATGGGCTATATGACGACCTGAATGTGGATATTACATCTGCTTACCGCTAAGTGATGATCAATAAACTATTTAGGGACGTCAACAAGCAAAAAATATATAGAAAGGTGTTGGCCTTCAATTTGAGATTTGAGAAACTAACTCGGAACGTTCACTAGGTCCAAATCATGATTCGCGTGCAGGTACGTTGGGAGTTTAAGATCCATTTCACATATTTTATATTTCAAAGGGCATAATCGATGAGCAAAGGCCATTGCGAGAAATGAATGATCTTTCCTCGGAAGCTTCGAAATATTTACCTTTGCTCTTGCTGCATTGGAAGAACAACATTCTTACAGACAACAAGGGTAGGCATTCGACTCTCCATCATTGAAAAGATGAGTTCTGGCACCCCCATCATTAAAAACCGAAAAGGAACTTCCTCGATATCTTCCAGTAGAATCCCGAGCATTTGCTACTGATGATGAGAATGCACTCCCTGTGATCCCCAAGAAGAAATGACTCTTGAGCATCACCCCCATATCAATAGCACCTTGGAAATCAAAGCTCAATTTATTGATAGTCTTCAAGGTGTTGATATCCTTCTCCGCCATTTTCCACTTATGAGTAACTTCCCAACCTCTAGCTTTTCCAGCTTCCACGAATTTCACCACCTGGTTTTGATCCCCGCAAGCCAGGTACACCAAGGGTTTCTCCCCACCAGGATTACCATATTTCTCCCATGCACGATCTAAAGCATCTAGGTCCACTTGAAGTTGATTCTCCAGAGAGCTCCAGATTTGATCTGATTCTACTCTGAAATGTACGCCATAGAAAGGTCGATCAATCTGAGTCAATAATCGATTGACAACTCGCCGCGGTGGCTCTCTAAACCGTACAAGATAACCCAGATCATTCCATACTTTCAGATCTTGTCCGGTCGAATCATCTGTGATTCTGAAGACCAGAAACTGAGGATCAATCTGTATAGCAATTATACCAGCTTCATAATTAAGCTTGTTGCCAGGATTCAACAAGAAAAGCTGTTCTAATTGTGAATATTGAGCATCAAAGAAATCTTTGAAGCTCCTGCCTTTCCAAAAATATCCCTGGAAGGGTGCGAATCCTGGGGCAGTCTTGGTTGAAAGTTCTATTGGCCAGCGATGCTGTACAGTAACTTCACCAGATTCGATTTCACGGAGCTTGATGATTCGCATTTGTGGACAAACTCTGTTCATCTGCTCAAGTAAATGATTCTCATCAAACCACTCGCCATAAGTCATAAAGGCGTCTTCATTAAACCGGTTGAATTCTTGCAAATTATGTTTATCGCGATAGGGAATCGATGGTAAAATTATCCCGTGACCAGAATCCAATGCCATCTTCAAGCAGACCTTTATTTGCGACACAATTGATGTCAATCCTGCAAAGATGCCAGTGCACTCCAGGTAGACTTCGTTTTTCGGCCACTCTGTCTGCTCGCATTGTTCTTTGAGAGCTGAAAAACCATATTCTGCCGGCTTATCTATCGAAAATACTTGTTCAAAATACCTTTCCGCTTGAGGGTGTGCCGTATAAACGTAGGGAAATATGCTTTGGGTGGGCCGCAGAAAGGTCCAGCTATGATACAAGATAATAGAAGATATCAATAACAATGGGAGGAAACGGAGCAGAGCTCCAGGACGAACAATCATGCTGAATAGCCGGCATTGAGAATGAAATGAAGTTTGGGCAAGGTTATGGACGTGTGGGAGATGTAGCTCCCGGCCTGTTTTGCAGTCGTTTTGGTAACAAGGATCTTATCTTCCAGACTTCCAGTTGGATAAAAGATTGCAAAAGTCCGTTCCCTGCACATGCATGTCGCCTCTTCGCCTCGGATGAAGAGTCCGCGGGATAATCTTGCGAATTTGACATGGTGGCTTCTGGGGTAGAGACGCAAAAGCGGCATGACTTGTGATAAAAACCAATTATTGAAGCTTATTTTGAAATCATATATTAAAGGCTAAAAAGCAAACGCTGCAATTGGATGATTTTGCATATTCGAGGTGACTGGCCTCATTTATTCCAAGGCATAACCCATGACATCTAATCTAATTACACAACGTCTATATATTACACCGATACCCAATATTTAGCCCCATATTTTTTACAGACGAGGGGATGGTGCGAGAGTTTTCCTGTACAACCATTGTGCAAATCTAACACTAGGTTCGTCGATCAATCTTGTAACAATTTCTGCAACCCAGAGAGTGACCGGAAATATAATCAAATGTGGAAGAAAGAAACTAATCTCCATGCCGAAAGGCCCGGCTTTCGATATTGGCAAAATATTTCTCCACGGCTCCATTTCAACCGACATTTCTTTTGACCAACCAACCGCAGAGTACAATCTATCTCCCAGAAGTGCCATGATGGGCCCATGCACAAGATAAAAAGCGAAAGATACGTGGCCCATGTATTGACAGAATCGACACTCGAAGAAGCTCTTGAGCCATGGTATGCGAGGAATAGATGCCACGAGGAAAGTGGCTGCGAAAAAAAGATAAAACCATTTATAATCGAATACCGCTTGCGGCTTCAAATAGGATAGATAATGCCATCCTGGCGAGTTCCTCAATACTTTCACGTCCAAATCAAAGGTGGGTACACCTCCGAGATACATGGCGGCAATGAAGAGGTTAAAGAATATAAGTTCTTTCCAGGAATCAAACTTGGAGAAGAAACGAGGCAGGTCATCATCTTCCGCGAGTAGGTCCAAATCGCAAAGGAGCATACCAGCCACAAACATTGCATTATGAGCACCATCCGCGATATACATGAAGTAGTAAA
This sequence comes from Myriosclerotinia duriaeana, assembly GCA_002162615.1. Lineage (NCBI taxonomy): Eukaryota > Fungi > Ascomycota > Leotiomycetes > Helotiales > Sclerotiniaceae > Myriosclerotinia > Myriosclerotinia duriaeana. The sequence continues at coordinate 527,757 of NGKI01000003.1, forward strand.
TCAATCCAAGCTCGAAGTAGAGTCTCGCATTTCTTGAACATCTCGAAAATGCCATAAGTGCCGTATAAATAGTGATAGAACCTTTGATCTCGACCGGTATCGACCACACGTGAGCATTGTAAGTAAGCCAGGGCTCCCCGCCAGTTCTGAAAATGTAACTGAAGTTCTTAAGCTCCAAATACCATTTCCATACCTCACTGGTCCACTTCTGTTCGTGCTCAGACCTTGGTGGAGGAAAGAGATTGAACATGTGCCATATGGTGAGATATATGAATGTCGTGGCAATCACAGGGAGCCATAATCGTAACCAGCGTCTGAACAATGCTGATGCCAGATTGTCCCCAAGTTTTGCCAAATCTCCGGACTGAATGAGCATCAATGGTTTCCTGGACAAAACATATCCCGAGATGACGAAGAACGTGGTTACAGCGAGATGACCACCCGTAAAGAATGTACGTAGGAAAGGCAATTGGATCAAATAGTATTTTTTCTCATAGCCAAAGCCCATTTCCAGAATCCAATTGCCATATACCGCAGTGTGAGCCCATAGTTCATGATGTAAAATGTACACCAAAAATGCTGCATAACCTCTCAACCCGTCAAGCCACGCAGTTGTATGGAGTGGTTTTGCGGGAGCTCTCGTCCTAGTGAGAAACGAAGGTTTTATAAAATCCGGACACAACTTCTTGGGTTTCCAATATTTTGTAGGTAACTTGGTGGTGATCGGGGACAATAATGGCTGATCTGTTTTAATTTCCTCCATGAAACCATTGTCGAGGATGCCTTGGTATTCGGCAGGCATTTTGATTTCGCTTTTATCTTTCACAAGCTGGACAAACTTGCTAGAAGATGTTAGGATTTGAAATTGACGACGAAATCAAAAGTCTGGATGGCTTTTGAAGCTAACAGATAATAGCTATGCCAGGATATTATGCGGAGGAGTCATGCTTCACTCCCTCACACAGAAACTGACAGTGCTGCTATTGAGACTGCACAATCACAAGCAATAACCGGCGGCCTCTGCTTTTCCTCATCAGTTCCACCCCGAGGTTCGTGCACGTCGAATGATGCGGGGTATAGTCTGAATCAAAAGTGGAATATTGGAGCAATATCGAAGGATCAGCTCAGTGGGAAGTACTTTCGTCATGTTCATGGGTGCCCTTGTATCTCGATATATTGACTGTATTGTTGTTCGTATTGTTCGTGCTGATCAATTAAGTCTGTTTTGTTAATCGCGATATTGTTTGTTGTGAGCTGACTTCGGAGGTAGCATGGGATATTGGGTATAGCGTCGGCAGTATTAACAGTTGGAGCGCTCTGATTGGCTGGCAACCGGGAAAGGGGCCGTTAGAACCGTCACATGTGTACCGAGGCCGCTAATATTACACCATTACATTAAGCGGAATATTGCACGAGTATCATGCGTGGTCATGGCCGTAATATTTCATCTAGTCTGCAAGCTTAACTCTAAATCCTTAGAGGATTATCATTGATTGGCAGTCCAATTTGACAACCTTCGCATAATATTGTACCGGTGTGCATACACTTCAGATATTGTCCCTGATCCCCCTGCCAAGTGACACCACCAACTTAGAATTCTTGAATCAAAAGCTTGTTTACCCCGAGTATTAAATGAGAGGAGCTTCCTAATCTAGTAATAAGCTTTCCGCCCATGTCTGAGCTTGAATACGTCGGGTCAATTGAGAGGCGTGCTGCTTTTTAATTCAGCCAGCGGGAAAGGCCATCCCATTTTCCGCATAGGATATTTCATAGTTTAATTTGTCGATCCATCAAAATTTCCCCAAAAAACCTCGGATTGGCAGTTTTTTCTTTCATCTGATTGTCTTTTTGGGCGTATCAGTTGAAAGGTTAACATGCGACTATTCCTCGCACATACAGAATGAGTTCAGATACCAGTGCGGCAATAATGGAAAAGATACGAAGGACACGATCGCGAAGTATGCAGACGACCTCTCAATTCAGCGGTCGTCTGCCAAAGCAAATCCAAAGGGCTTTACCGATTTATGCTGTGCTTATACTTCTTGTTCTGATTATTTCGAACGTCGATACTTTGAAAACATCTACAGTATCACATGCGAAACGGTCTACACAAACAGTTCTGAAGGGTCCCACAGCTGCAGAATTTCCACGAAAAATATGGCAGACATGGAAAGTCGACCCATTAGGATTTGCGGAGAGAGATCTCTTGAGTGCCAGAACATGGACTCAATTGAACCCAGGACACAGATACGAAGTTTTGACAGATAGCAACGATATGTACTATGTGGAAACACATTTTGGACCAGATGGGTTGGATAGGCCGGATATTGTCGACATGTATCGATCACTGAAAGTACAGATAATCAAGGCAGATCTTCTGCGCTACTTGATTATGTACGTCGAAGGCGGAGTTTACACCGATATTGATGTCGAAGCACTCAAAGCAGTCGATTCCTGGATCCCTGATCGGTATTCTGTCAGCGATGTAGATATGGTTGTCAGCGTTGAGATCGACCAACCCGACTTCAAGAATCACCCGATTCTTGGTCAAAAATCCCAATCCTTCTGCCAATGGACATTCATGTGCAAGCCCCGACTTCCGGTCATGTTAGCGCTTGTCGACAACATTTTGCAGTGGTTAAATGATGTCGCTGCAAAACAAAATGTTCCCATATCAGAGATCAAGCTCGATTTCGATGAAGTCATCTCCGGGACAGGCCCTTCAGCATTCACTGGTGCGATTTTGAAGGAAATGAGTATCAAGACTGGAAATGAAGTTGACTGGAGTACATTCCACGCTATGCGAGAATCCAAATTAGTTGGAGGCTTCCTGGTACTCACTGTCGAAGCATTTGCTGCAGGACAGGGACATTCGGACTCTGGAAACCACAACGCGAGAGGTGCTTTGGTCAAACATCATTACCATGCTTCGGAATGGCCTTTACTTCATCCTCGTTTCAGTCACCCAATATATGGCGAGGTTGAGAAGTGCAACTGGGAACCAGAATGTGTCAAGATATGGGATGAAAATATGGCTGCATATGAGGCGCTATCACCAGAGGAGAAAGAAAAACAAATCGCGATAAAGAAAGCACTGGATGAACATGATGCGCTTCATGCGAAGATGGGTGCCCAATCAGTTAATCTAAACATACTGAACTCGCCTCAACAGAATCTGAACCCGACACCTCAAGAAATAATTCCACAACTACAACCTGGATTTTACCCAGACGGTTCGCCCGTAAGAAACTTAGACGGATCTATTCTCAGAAATCTGGATGGCTCTCTCCCCGTAAACCCAAACGCCCCACCTCCGGCACAGAAACTCGAGATAAAGGACCTGCCAGCTCCTCAGGCTGATCTAAAATTCCCGGATCAATCTAAAACCAAGCCAGAATCGGAAGCGGGACTGAAGGACACGAAAGATGCAAAGAAAGAATCCCCCAAGGAATTTCAAAAGAATGACAAAGGAGAAATCTTACTAGGAGCTTCGTAAAGTCTGAGAGTGGTGGTATATGCGCGATGTTGTAGACGGAGACAAAAAGATAACAACGGTTTCATGGGAATATACCTTAGATTTGGGCCTTTCATTTTGTTTTAGAGCTCGACCTAATAGATTTCAGATGCGTCGAGGGAGATTTGTTATGAGAAAAAGGGACAACACGCCACGAGAAAATCCTTAGACATTTGAGGACTTGGTTCGTTACTTTCGTGCTCCGAATCGAAACTGAGAAGCTATGCTTTCAGCTTCAAGGAAGTGGTTTTAAGTTAGTCTTCAATTGGAGTTCAGGCTTGATGATCGGAAAGAGTTCTAGATGGAGGAATTTTTACGAATTATGTATGTCATTTACGAACTTATCTGCCATCTACGAAGTATATAGTATACGCTTCTCTTGATACATATACCTAGTAGAATGATCAAATATTGACTTAAAATTTTTAACTGTGAGCAAAACGATTAATCACTTTCTTCATATGCGTGTCATTAAAATCCATGATTATCGCGTGTCGTGAGCATGTGTTCAGGGGCACAGTCCAGATGCCGAACCCAACGGGAGCAACCGCAAAGTCTAGCCCGGGCTACTCAACCTTCTTTACTGGACCACTGTAATCGAATACACTTTACTAATTAGAAAAGAAAGTCCGAGACCTAAGCTAGACGATAAAGTTCGGTCGATCAAATAAGGCGGGGAAATATCCACGAACCGCTTGTATGATGAACTATCCCGTCTTAGAACCTTCAAATACTCTGGGGTAGAGCACAACTCAAAAATCAATCCTCAGATCAACAACCAGCTTACCTTTACCACTTGATGTAATATGAAGTTATTCTTGTCTTCTCCATCAACAAACCGAGTGCTATAATGCGACAAGGCTTTATTAATCGCTCCATGTGCTCTAGGCTACCCAAACAATGGCACTGTACTAAGAAATCAACCGCTGAAAAATCCACGATACTACCCTTCGAGGAATTCACAAACAGAAATAAACTTTCAATATTCAAAATGTCTGTGTAAGTATCACCTCACCAAGGCTGAATACCATCATCTGGCATCGATATATGCAAGTACAATAACTCTAATCCATCTGCACTGCAACGCCCCAAATCATATCTCCAACCAAAACTATTGGTGTCTAAAAATAAACTATCTGCCCTGCGACAGGAAGAATAGTTGACGAATTACTCCTATAGGACTGTCAGTGAGATGAGGCTCTTGGTTGGGGGCTGTGCAAGGCTTATCAGGACTGATTAGTGATTTATATGCAGAACCCAAATATATATGAATGTAACCTCATCATTACACCCGACCGTGGATGCTTCATTGGGAGATTCGATTGCAACCAAAAGATCAGGATAGGAAATTCACGAAAATTTCCTATTGAAAGGATCATGGCATATTGAGGCAACATCGCAGGTGTTGAAGACTCGCGCGGCAGTGAGTTTGCAATACTACCTGGGGGATAAAATTGTTTGTATTCGGCGACCCAATATTACAATATTATGTCGTATCGTTCGGTACTTACTCAAGTACTGTATCATACTGTACTGTTAACGCCGGGAAGAAGTTTCGAATGGGCAAAATACAACAAACACTGGTGGCATCTGGAATCAATTTTGCTCCTTCATTTTGTGCCCAAAATCTCCCCTATCTCAATCTCAAAACCATGTTTCAACCACGAAAGCAAATATTTGTGGCACCTTTTTACCACGATATCAATCCTTTATCTCACCAATAGCCTGCCTTATACTGGGAGATTACTCGTTATATGTTTGCCAGTTTGGCGGGTATAGTCGTTGGATCTCACGCTGAGGCTTGGCGCAGCCGCAGCGTTTGCAGTTCATCCACTGATGTTGGCTCGCTTAGGCTTCCCACAGTAGCTGGATTGACAACAATAGATTCTTACTTGCATCTTACATGACCCCCATCCATCTTGATGACGAGAGAAACATCTCTTTGAAGTTCTTCTATGTCTTCGTCAAAAATTCCTTTAGGATGGTATGGCGTAGTGGTGTTGAAGATATCGATACATGTAGCTATTTGCGGATCCACACATCTCTGGATAAAATGCCATGGTGGGCTCATGATAAGAATGATTTGGCCCGCGCAGATACCTGACGATGAAGTTAATTCATAATGAAAGGTGGATATCTGGATGTTTGAAAATCTGTCTACATCTGTTCTTGTTGTACTCTGTTGGTATACCAAATATTTCTTACCGTATCAAAATACCAGGCCTCGCGATCGATCCACAGATCTTGTACCTTTTGGTATCCAACCGCAGCAAATATGTACACATCACTAGCTGGCACCGGAATTTCTAAGACACATCTACCTACCAATATATCGGAACCAGAAGAATATACATCACAATATGAACGAACATCCTCACCGGAACGATCACTCATTTCTAACGAAGAGTCAACAACTACTTTGAGTCCAACGCCAGGAAATCTATCACCCGAGTCAAGAAGTGTTGACTTGGAAAAATCCGATATGCAGCCAATTGATCCCGATTCGAAGAAAAGAGGCTGGAGATTCTTCGGGAGTTTTGCATGTTTGGCAGTTTTGAACTTCGTTTGTGCTGTTGATGCAACGATCCTCTCCGTGGCTTTACCTGTAAGATATTTCATGTTCTTACTTCTTATACTTGCGTGTGAATGACTTGAGACTGACATCATTGATTGTAGACCATTGCGACAAGTTTGCATGCCACTGCTATCCAAGCTTTTTGGTGCGGTACATCATTCCTCTTATGCTCTACCGTCTTTCAACCTACCTGGGCTGCATTCTCGCATATCATTGGTCGAAAATCAGTACTCATGACCGCACTCTTTCTCTTCTCTGTCGGTACAGTCCTTTGCTCTGTCTCCAATAACATCGAACTTCTCTTAGTAGGAAGATGTATCCAAGGTATTGGAGGAGGCGGCCTCGTAGGTTTGACTTATGTCCTCCTTGCTGATATGGTCACTCTTCGCGAGCGCGGTAAATGGATGTCGATTATCTCTCTCCAATGGGCAATTGGATCTGTGATTGGTCCCGTTATTGGTGGTGCTTTTGCAGAAAAGGTTTCATGGAGATGGATCTTTTGGTTGAATATCCCATTTTGCGTCGTCAGTGCTGTCGGTATTCCGATTTGTTTGAAGTTGAACATCAAGCAAGGGTCTATGTGGTCTAAACTTATGGCTTTTGATTGGCTTGGATCATTTTTGTTTGTTGCTTCAGTTACGAGCCTTTTGATTCCTATTACTTGGGTAAGTTGTTTCGGTATTATCTCGGTTCGGGTAATATTAACATTCAGCTAGGGAGGTGTAATGTATTCCTGGAGCTCCGTTCGTACCCTAGTGCCTCTTTTCATCGGTGTCGGTGGTCTCGTCGCCTTCGTTGTCTACTCTGTCTTCCGAAAAGGTGATCCATTAATCCGACGCTCATTGTTCAACTCCCCCACAGCAATTGTAGCTTATTTTGGAACTCTCGTGCACGGTATCTGCGTCTGGTCTGTCCTTTTCTACATGCCCCTATACTTCGAAGTCGCCAAAAACTACACCCCTATCCAATCTGGTATCGGCCTTTTCCCAATGACATTCACAACCGCACCAGCCGCAGTTGTAGTCGGTTTCATCATTGCCAAAACCGGTCGTTACCGTCCCTCAATCTGGGTAGGATGGGCCATCTCCACCCTAGGACTCGGTCTTCTCATCCTGCTCAAAGAATCCACATCGACAGTTTCGTGGGTTTTCATCAACCTTATTCCAGGCATTGGATTAGGCACTCTCTTCTCCGCCCAAGGTTTTGCGGCACAGGCCTCAGCCAGCAATGCTGATCTTCCCTTCGCCGGAGCCATGTATTCCTTCTTCCGAGCCTTTGGTCAAACAATCGGCGTAGCAATCTCTGGCGTCATTTTTCAAAACACGTTCCAAAACAAAATTCTCAAAACAACCTATGCCGTCTACGCAAACGAATGGTCAAAAGACGCATCTGCATTTGTACAAATCGTGAAAGCATGGCCCAACACCGGCGCCGAAGGAGAAATGAAACAAGTGGTCATCGGCGCTTATGTTGAGAGTTTGAAAATGGTGTGGATTGTTATGTGTGCATTGGCTGGATTGGCGTTTGTGACTAGTTTGGTATTTACAAAGGAGATTGCTATGAGTAGGGAGTTGGATACTGATCAGGGGTTCGATTATGGGTATAAGGAGAGGAAGGGCAGGGGTAGTAGTAGGACTATTGTTCCTATCACACCGCAGCATAATGGGGAGATGGCCGTTTGATTTTTGATGTTTGGGCTAATGAGGTTATGATGTATGATATAGTTGTTATGGTGTCGGTTTGTGTTTATGTTGTGCAAGTGCAAGAGCGGGCTTGATATAAAGTTTCCCATCTTTTCTGGTTAGTAGTGAATCTGGCTATTTCTGTGCTCCTGACAGATAAAAGATCTATCCATGATACCCAGATGGGACGCTTCTCTACCCAAATAGGATGTTTTTCAAAATCTTAGATATGCAACCAAACTTCTTCTGCCTTATTTGACCTATTCCGAACATCACCTGGCCTACCTAGGTATTGAAGACAGTCCCCGAAAAAACCTCTAGACATGCAACAAAACCTTTTTTACTTACTTGGGCCGCTTACTTTTGGAGTGAATATCTCAACAACACAACAAAATATTCACTACCGAGATTTCCATTCACCGCTCTAGTGGATCTTTCCATGCCATAAATCTTTATACATCACCCTCCATTCCACCTCACCCCTCCTCCTCATCGCACCAGAACCTTCCTCTCTGCACAGTCGGAGGATTCTTGTGCCTTCCCCATCAAAAAGAATAGTTTCTTATAGACTTTCCCATGCCGAACCCTAAAATTATCCGATCTTTATTATCTCACATTTACATCCATTTACTTGCTATCAGTCAATCCACCTATGCGCAGTATATTTGAACAACTATATCAAAAGACACTATGGAAATTTCACCAAGCAGATAACAACCCCAAGTTCCGGTCTCTTTAGTTTATATTTCCAGCTAACAATACCCTAGTAGGATATCTCAGCTTCACTCCTCTATTCGAGGTTTATACCAGCTATTACCAGGTAATCAATCAAAAATATTCCAAGAAGTCCATTTCAACATCATCTCCTTTTGTTTTGCTGCAAAGAAGAAATTAAGTATATAAACTTTACTACGTTGAGAAAAGCCCCCCCTCTTCCCTGCCCCCCTTCTCCAACTGAGCTCCCCGATGCGCGATTCCCCCCCCCAAAAAAACATCGTCTTCGCCCAACCGAAGCTGCGAAACGCCGAGAAGAAAAGACAAACCAAGGATTTACGAGAAAAAAAATATCGATTCTTGAGCTTCAATCCAATTTTAGAAGATAGGAGAAAAGAGATGGAAGGGGAAAATTGGTGAGTTGCCGAGAATATAGCTGAGGATTCTGCTGATGAGACACCAACGGAATTAGCTGGAGATGGTATGAGAAATATGAAGCGTAGCGGGGCATGGGTAAAATGTACCAAATGTTCAAATACAGAATCTGAAGTGGCATTCGCAATAGAAGTGTCCAACCCACCATGGATGACGAATTATCATCATTTTGAGCAAAATAGCGATAGAGAGCATTACATATCAACAAAAGACACGAAAAGGAATCAGCAGAAAGTACAGTTGTATGTATATTTAGTCTAATAAAAAAAGAGTCGGAACACGTAATCTCCATTTCTCCTCAAAACAAACCTTCCCCCTCCCAAAAGATATCATCTACAAACCCCCTCTAATCGTCCTCTCCAACTCCCCACTCTCCCCACTCTGCGCCACCATCCCCTTAAAAACACCATCCTCTATCTCCAAAAGCTCTCTCGGACTACCAAATTCCGCCGCCGCCCCATCCCGCATGACTAATATACGATCGAAATCCGCCACCGTGGACAATCGATGCGCCACAACCAATAATGTCGTATTTGCAAATTCTTCACGGATACTACGTTGGATTAACGTATCGGTTGTCATATCAACAGCGGACGTAGCTTCATCGAGGAGAAGAACCTTGGGTCTAGAAAGAATGGCACGGGCGAGGCAGAGAAGTTGTTTTTGGCCTTGGGAGAGATTGGCACCGGCGGAGGAGATGGGGGATGTGAGGTTGAGGAATATGTTTATGTTTTCTTTGGGGGATTCGGTGACGGTTGCGGTGATTGAGCTGCTTGAAGCGGCGGTGGATGATTCGGCGGGGGTTGAGGGTTCGGGGGTGGGAGTGCTGTTAGCGGAAGGGATTAGGTGGACACGTTGGAGGGCTTCTTTTAGTTGCTGGTCAGAAAACTCGTCGAAGGGATCGAGGTTAGAGCGAATGGTGCCGGAGAAGAGGACGGGATCTTGAGGAATGATCGAAAGTCGGGTTCGGAGATCGTGGAGTTTGAGGGTGGAGATATCGATTCCATCAATTAAGATAGTGCCAGATCGAGCTTCTAAAAAGCGGAATAAAGCTAGGGATAGTGTTGATTTTCCTGAGGCTATATTAGAGCTTGGTGTGTAATACCTTGAGATTTCTACTTACCAGCGCCTGTCCTTCCAACAATTCCAACCCGTTGATTTTTATCCACAGAGAAAGTCAAGCCTTTCAAAATTGCGGGCAAGCCTTCAGCATAACCGACTTCTAAGTCTGTTACTTCTACTTTACCTTCTTCAGGCCACGAGGCGCGAATGTTATCTGTTCCGCCTTGAGGTTCCATCTCTAATTGTGTATACTCGAATATTCGCTCAGCAGCATTCATGTCGAGTTCGGTAGACGCGAGCAATCTAATAGTATGGATAACAGACCGTCTGTAACTCAATGCAAAGGCAAGCGCAAAACCAGCTAAAGAAGCGTCTACACCATGAGTAGAGACAATAAATGCAGCCACGCACGATGAGAAGAATGATCCAACCAATGCCATACGCAGTCCAAACCATCGATTAAAGAGCCAGTTATGCCAAGTAGCAGCGGCAAATGAGTCTACCAGCTCATGCATTCTAGTTTCAAAAACCGGTGCATTTGAAAACGCACGGATAGTACTGAGACCCGCAAGAGCCGATCCAAAGTGCGAAATCATAGGGGACTTTTGAATCGATTCGAGACGTTTAAGGGAACGTGCGCCTTTAATGTAAAGGTGTGCGATATATGTGCAAATACTTAACAATGCCACTGCGATGATGATAATATATGGCGATACGAAGAATCTAGATATTCATTAGCTGTGTACTTAATGGAATGGGCAATCAACTTACGCGGATACCATGATTCCTATAATCTCAAGGAAAGAAGAAGCTGTTTGAGCAAAATTGCTAGAAAGCTGTGAATCCATGGAAGAGAAATCTGCTGTGAAGCGATTCAAAATTCGTCCCGTAGGAACAGTATCCAGCCATCTTAGAGGAGTACGAAGAACAATGTTGGTCATCTCCTTGAAAACATTTCTAGAAGCAGATAGAGATCCACGATAAATAAAGTAATATCTACCTGTAGCGATAAAAACAGAAACAGTCGAAATTAGAACATAACCAAGCAGATAATAGCCTAACTTATGATCCTTTGAGAACGGATTATTTAGCTTTGATACAAAGACGGATGGCTGAAGCTGCTGTTGCATAGTGGTGATATAAGGCAGATGGGTCGAGTTGAAGCTGGATAGGCTCGTGTCAGAATGCTCATAGGAAGCAGTCCATATCTTAATCCACCATGATCGTCCTATTACCAATCCCTCAGTGACAAGATATAGAATGAGGACTAGTCCCCAAAAGGGAATGCCTCCAGTTGCCATAAGATATTTCGTATAAACGCTTGCCTTCACGCTCCCAGTTTCCCGTTTCTCTTCTTCAATAAGCTTCTTGGGTTTGGAGGCTGGTTCACCAGATGGCTTTTTGTCTCCATTTGCTTTTGGTGTATTGGCCTCCTCCTCATCTCCTACTTCCACACCTTGCTCTGCCTTGATGATATCATCGAAATTTCCTGTCTGTTTAAGTTCATCGATAGAGCCTGCATACTCGAGTCCTCCATTCTTCGATAGCTGAACTGCATAACTTGCACGTGGAAGGCACAATGACACGTGATGTGTTACTAGAATTCGTGTGCGACCTTCTGAAAGCTCTCCCATGAGAGCATTGTCATAGATTTCTTTTCCAACGTGTGCATCGAGAGCCGAGAAGACATCATCGAGTATCAATATTCCAGCACGTGAGTAGAAAGCTCTTGCCAAAGTTAAACGCCACTTTTGACCGCCGCTCAAACTAATGCCTTGAGCACCAACCTCTGTCAGATCACCGTCATCAAACATGTGGAGATCTTTCGTGAGTGCACATGCATCAAGTACTTTTTGATATCGTGTAGAATCGAAGGGTAACCCAAAGAGGATATTGTCTTTGATAGTAGCATTTTCGATCCATGGAGTTTGGGAGACAAATGCTATCGCTGAAGGTAGGATCCAATCCGCAGCTGTAGCTTTGCTGTCGTGGCGCTCATCAGCTTGAGGTGGTCTGGGTACAGTGATATTGCCAGATAGAACCTCAACTTCGCCTAATATGGCCGAGAGAAGAAGCGACTTGCCAGAGCCCGTAGGTCCTGATATAACACTCAGGGCATTATTGGGGAACTGGAGGGTAAGGTCCCTAAGAACAAATCTGTCTTCCTCCTCTGTAATCTTGGATTTTGAAGGAAAGCTGACCGATACATTTTCGAAAGTAATGGAATCTCCAGGGTAAGTGTTTTCTGGCTTTTCTGGGGACCGGAGAAAAGAGTCGATTCGATCGCAACTTACTTTTGCGTTCATCCCCATCATGAAGAGAAAAGGTACCATTCCTAGGACGCCTTCGAGTTGCATGAATACACCCTAATTGTGAAAAGACAAGTCAGCCAAATCATTTCACAAATAATATGGGACAACCAGGAGTATTGTAAGCCGACAACAAAACTGTCAAAACTTTCGGTGCGTGGAGAATGTGAGAAATGCTGGCCGCAGAATGAGAAAATGACTAACGCACCAGAGCTGTAAACGCAACTGATGGAAGTAATTCTCCGTGAATATAAGAGTATGTGGCCAGAGCCAAGACTGTTAAGAGCACTGGAGCCACATTTGACCCAACCATCATATACAAGTTGTTGATCTTAGTCTTCCAAAGCTTGACAATCTCTTCTTCACGAGCTTCGAATATCTTCTCGCTCCATTGAGTTTCGTTGGCCGAGAACTTAATTTGCCGAATACCATTAAGTGCTTCAGTCACTATTGAGGTCTTTTTATCTCGAGCCTTCATCAATTCTCTCTGGAAGCCTCCGTATCTCTTTGCAAGAGCTTGATTTATTGGAGCCATGCCTATGATTGCTGCATCCAGATCGAGGAGTTAGTAATTGCCTAACAAATTTTGCAGGTAAATGAGGAAAAAGGGCCACATTGCGAAGAGAAAGGAATGTGTTTGAGGGAGAGGAAATAACGGGTTACACATTGGAGAAAAGAATTAGGCGCGAAAGACTGAGCTTATGAAACCGAATATACGCACCTAGCATACCCGCAGCCATACTCTCCCATCCTACCAAGAGCCATAGAAATACGATGGAAACGACAAATTTGCAGAAAAACATAATGTAGAACTGATTAACCGCTCCAAATACTCCGACTTGATTGGCGTCCACGGCGAACATATTGATAATGTCTTTGTCGGTCTCAAGCTTTTTCTTTGCATCTGCATCCTTGCCTTTCTTGGCTGCCGGCGCGTGAGGTCCATGACCATTCGATGCGTCTGGCTTTACAGTAGCGTTAGAGTTCGCATTTCCATTGGTCTTTGGAGAATCATCGGTATTGGAAGAATCTTTTGCCTTCTCTGTTGTTTCTTCCGGCTTTGGAGGTTCCTTGCAGTCTTTCATTTTCAACATCTTTTCGAATATGAGCGATGTAAGAGTTGATCTAATTGGAATACAAAGATCGGACCACATTAGCCAATTAATACGATTATCCAACAGAGTTTCAGCTATCGTAGCTGCAAAAAGGCCGAACACCCAGATCCATGCTTTAAGATCGATTGCATCAAATCCTTGGCGAGCCTCGAGGTATTGTAAAAGCTTGAATACAGCAAACTGAGGCGCGGCATCAGTCACCGATGATATCATGGACAGTAACCATTGAGTAAATATGGGTTTACGATATGCCCAGAAAATTTGGAGCCATAATGGAACTGATGACTTCAATACAATTGATTTGAAGGATTCCCTGACATCTTTCGAGCGGACATGTCCATCCATAGCAGGAAGATCCGATACTTCAATCAACTTTTCCGAGGCAATATCGAGGAGCTCAGAGCTCCAATCAAAGGCATACCTATTCCATAACGATTTCTTGAATTGCCTCTCCACAACCTTTCCATCAGGGGTGAAAACATCAGGACGACGCTCCACGAAATAGAATGTTGAACCACTGAGCACAGCAGCAACAATTTGAAGGGCTGTTAGAATGGCTGATGCGAGGCGAACAGGAGATTGAGATGGAGGTGGACCGGATAGAACAAGACATGCGAGAACACCTATTAAAATGCATGATACGGAATTAAATATTCCTTTTTGGAATTTCAATACAGGTTGGACTTCTCTTGAAGTTTCCAATATCTGAATGGAAGTAAGAATCTGATGTTCGTTAGTATAAAGCTGATTTTGTACCAGAATAGTAAGCTTACCCAAGATACGAACAATAACCAAAGTTGCGCCAAATGTAAATCCGAGAACCCCTTATTCTTCTCAACCGTGGCAAAAACGGCCGATCCAAACGAATCCAAAAGTCCCACAGCAAGAGAAGTGAAGATGATCACGAACTGAAGTTTGGTAGAGTGTTTAGCCATGGATTCTTCCGTAGCCACCCCATCTTTGTCTTCATAGAGAGCTTCATGATTGGTCGATCTGGGTTGTCTAAAGTTTCTAACGAATCGCCATGCAGTTGGTATGGTGAATAGTCCAATGAGTGCGGGAGCCGCATAAGACAGCTCATTGATATAAGAATCCATCCGTCCACAAAGCTATATTTGATGGTAAAATACTGTCCTCATTTGGAATTGTTTGCAGATGGATGTTTGAGGTCTTGACTCTTGAGTGTGATTTTATATGGGAGGGCGGTGTAGCTATAGGCAACCGTGTTGGCGACGGGACACGGATTTTACGATTTACGTGAATGGAAATAGCGATGGCGATATGAATTAAGGATTTTGATAATACATATATGTATGTATTTATGTATGTATTCTTTGAAGCTGATTACAAAACCCAGTAATAACTATTTGGTAGTCTGATGTCTGACATTGTATGATGTTGTAAATGGAAAAATATAAATTCTTTTATACATCCGGAGTTAGATATCGAATCCATGGATGGCCAAGGAGTTAGGAATGTTTCGGAGCGCAAGCGTAGAAAACATAAGGCGTCGGACTTCTCCGTAACTTTTTCTATAGCGTGAATGAAGTCATATGTTGTATTCTTGTAACCCAGGAATCCATTTGTGTGTGAATCACGTGATCACGTGATCTACGACAAAGAAAAAAAATCTCTTTATATAATAATAATAATAATAATAATAATAATAATAATAATAATAATAATAATAATAA
>NGKI01000003.1:545920-575976 GCA_002162615.1 Myriosclerotinia duriaeana
TTCTTTTAATTATATATAAAAACTAATAGAATTTTATATATAATATAATATTAACTTAAAAAATCCTATACTCAAATTTAGTAAATTTATATTAAGTATTTGAAAAGTTATATTATATTTAGTTTTTGGTAATACTTCTTTACTAATTTTGCCAAATAGTTTAACCATTTAACTAATATAATTACTCTATTTTATATTTAAATAATTATTAATCTCACTCGCTCCGAAACACCCGCGAGCGTGCTCGCCCACAATATCATTGCCTCCCGAGATCCCGAAATGAAATGGCTTACAAATTCTAGCCATAGGCAGGATGGATGCAGATAGTTTGTGAAGGTTATACAGTCACGTGACGATTGTTCACCAATATGATGAAACCATTCCCAACTTTCAAAAATCATTATAAATTTTACCATCAATTATATTCATTCAAATTCTAATATTACACTGTCTGATTTTCTTTCATTGATTTTATCAAGCTTTGGAACATATCAAAAGTTGGTATTGCAAGTATCCATATCGATATCATATACTTCGTATATCAACTTTCACGTCGTTCCATGAGTCCGTGCATCCATCCACTTGTCAGTTTACCTAGGTATATTGGATGATATCATGAGAGAAACGGCGACCAAGCATTGGTAATGTTTTGATCTTCCAATATCTTGGGAGTACCTAGGTAGAATGATAAGTTTTCAGTTTCTGCTTTCGGGAACCCCGCCCTAAGTTCTTTGAGGAAGTTACAGTTATGTGAAAGGAGGGCACCACGAACCGGGCACTACGAACCCTTTTGACTCCGCAATTGGGATGAACAGTAACACTTCTACGAAGCATTCAATTTATCTATCATTAACTTGTAGCAACCCAAAATGACTTCGACTGCGAGACGACAATCTGTGCCAAAAGGTGGCAATTGGCATGGTCGAATTGAAGTAGGAGGGCAATTCCCTCCTGAAAAGGATCGATACCATTTATACATCGGTAAATCACTCCTCAAATCCTATCTGCGAAATCGCCTGACCATCTTTCTAATAGGATTGTTCTGCCCATTCGCCCATAGAGTGAACCTAATTCGACATCTCAAAGGCCTCACGTCCATTCTCCCAATATCTATTGTCAAACCCTATCCAAAAGGCGATGATAAAGGATGGCCTGGTTGGAAATTCGCAACAGCAACCGATCCATACCCGGGCGCAACTGAAGATCATCTCTTCCATTCGGAATACCTTCACGATATATACTTCCGCTCACAGAAAGATTACAAGGGGAGATTCTCTGTGCCCGTTCTATGGGATAAGCAGACGAATCAGATTGTTTGCAATGAGAGCCTGGAACTCCTGCGGAATCTGAATACTGGGTTTAACAGTATATTGAATGAGGAATACAAGAAATTGAATTTCTATCCCGAGAATTTTGCCAAGGAGATCGATGAAATAGGAGAATGGATGCAAAGCGATATCAATAACGGAGTATATAAAGCTGGATTTGCGCCGGATCAAGAAACATATCACAGAAACGTTGTGCCATTATTCAAAGCACTCAATCGAATCGAAGAGATCATCAAAAAGAATGGAGGTCCATATGTTTTGGGATCAGAAATGACCGAATTGGATTTGAGATTGTACCCAACGATTTGTCGCTTCGATGCCGTGTATGTGCAACATTTCAAATGCAACCTTGGAACGATTCGTCATGATTATCCTGTCTTAAATGCTTGGTTGAAGAATTTGTATTGGGAGGTAAAGGGGTTCAAGGAAACTACGGATTTCAAACATATCAAGGAGAATGTGCGCAATCTCGACCACCACATTTGTTGCAAGCTAACGGTCAGTCAGTACACAAAAAGTCATGCGGATATCAATCCAAAAGCCATCACACCAATGGGCCCCATCCCTAATATTGAGAGTGGAGGTGAACAAGATTGGGATAAGTTAGTAGCAGGTAGGGTCGAATTGGATTAACAAAAAACCCAATGCATTTGCTATTCTTTGTCATGTAGGTCTCCAAAAACTTGCACTTACCAAACAGTTTCCATCTCTTATGAAGTAACCTTCGGTAATATAAAGCTTAGTGTCTCATTAGTGTGTGTGATTGTGATTGTTGTATATTATATCACGTTGAATTTGCTATCGGTATAGCTAGTCTAGCTTTTTGATGGCAATGAGATGCGGTTTTCATGGACTGATTGCGACAGTGTAGCTCCGCAGAAACTACTTATCCCAAATGGGGCTCATTAGCAGCCATCCTTAGTTTGCTATCACCCGTGATCAAAGTACAAGTGACACTTGTCTAATATCAGCACAAGAAGCAAGACTTCAAAAGTATAATAAAACATACAACCCCCATGTCCCCACGATCCCCGAGAGTAGTATCTCTTTGGCTCACTGTCGCTGCCAAAAAGAATTGGCTATAATGATAGAAGCTGATCTCCTACCCTTATACCCCACAGCAACCATACCAGACATCCCTATCAAACAGGCAAACAGCAAAACTTGAGGATTCTGATAAAAATGAGGTCTTCCCCTCAGAGCTAGTATCTGTTTGGATCACCGTCGTTATCAAGAGCGGTCATCTTGAGCCACCTGCCTACATATACGTACATGAAGACACTTGCCCCTACCCTCATACCCCCAATAAAACTCTCATTCAAATTAGATAGATGAGATGGTCTCAGTTCCAGTATCTCTTCAGGTCAACAACAGTGGAGGGCACTGACGCTGTCAGGAAGTATACTAGTAGTGTTTCCCCCCCTCCAACCAGCCCCCACCCCCATTTTACTCCATCATAGCCTCAAACTACCCGTCGAAATTCATCAAATAGGTCAAATTGACCGATAAAGGTGAGATGGCCGAGTTGGTCTAAGGCGCCAGGTTAAGGTATCAAACTCTTAACATTAAGATTGGTTACAATCTCCTGGTCTAGTAATAGGCGTGGGTTCGAATCCCACTCTCATCATTATTCCTTTTGTTTTTTGAGTATGGATACTCTTGTATATTTATATATCTATTTTTTGGGGATTTGAGTTTACCTTTTGGTGGTTTCGAGGTTTGGGTGGGGGAAGATTCAGATGAAAGTGGAGAAGTGGAAAACTTTTTAAATAGAGCTAGTGCTTAGCCTTTGTGGCTTTTCCGTATGCGTGATAGTGGGGTTGATGTAGGTGGGGACTTTTTGTGCCAAGGAGGGAGGGTGAAAGATGGAGTGGAGTGGGGTGGAGGGGAGATCCGATATCAACTTCAATAATATGTGGGCGTAAGAATTCCCCGACTTCGTTCTCATATTATTTATCGTGTTATTAATTTATCGTAGTTCGGCGATGATTTTTGGCTAGATTCCTTTCGTATAAAATAATATCAGACATGAGCTCCACATTTGGAGGGCCTCCATTATCCATACTCCTGCTCTCCAGCGTCGTGCAACTCTTCAGGGTTCCAGTACCAAGTCGCTCTTTGCGGAGTTTATACATGGAAACTTCGCGGTTGAATGTTTATGGTTTTGCGTACCTTGAATTCATTTCAGCGCTTGATTGTCCGGGTTGAGTCAGATAGTTCGTCGGCTCTAGAATTCTTGTAATCGGCATAAAAGTTAAGTAAGTATAATTGAGGGAATTCACATCATAAGTTTATGAGTAGGGTGGCAGGGTGCAAAGTCCAGAGGCCCTCCATTGAATGATGCAAAGAATGATGCAAAGTGAATTGAGAAACCTCGTCAAATTTCATCAAGATTGAAGATTACGTACAAGTGTCGGTCGCGATGTTCATGCAGGGGGTTGATTGCCGTATAAGAGGGATTGAGGGCCTCTTTTTGGGTGATAGGTTTGGTATATATATTGTACGGCTGTGATTCACAGCAGCTTGTTCAATACAGCATACGGTCCCTTGGATACGGTGTACTAGGGATTTTCGAAGCGAATTTCTTTACATATTATTGTACGGCTGCAATTCACAGGAAGTCGTTCAATACAGCAATCAGTCCCTTGGATAGAATGTACTAGGGATTATCGAAGCGAACTTCTTGGGCCGTACTCTCTTCTGCTTTCTTTATATACAGTTCAACCATCCCCCAGAGTCCACACTCTAAAACAGAATCACATTTAGAAACAGATTTCTTCAATATCTTTCCAACTCATCAACATATTCGATCGGAAAAAATCCTCTACAAATCACCAGATATTTGCGGGCACCTTCGACAACGCACCCAACAAGACAGACAATCACGATACATCGTCGCCGATAGATACATCAAATTCAAAAAGCTCATCATGGGAAATAAAAATAGACGTGCTCCTCCGGCTAAGGCCGTCGAAGTCATACCAAAAGAGCCCTCTGAGATTGCAGCACACCCTGGAATGGTTCTTACCGGCGACGTATTAACCATCACCATCGATTATTGCGGTTCGGAATCGGAGGAGGAGAAGTCTCAGTTCATGGAAACTCTCCTTACCATTCTTCCAGACTACGCGCCATGGGCTAGAATCTTTCAGATCAGCATTCATGCCATTATCCCCAACGAGGAGAACCACGACATCTACGTCGCTCATGTCAAAAACATGAAGTCTATCGTCCATGAGCTGAATAAGTGGAAGAAGCTTCAACAAGTTCGGGTCCGAACCTTGATTGATCATTACAACTTTCCGCAAATGAAGCTCGCCGCTGCCATGTACGGACTCAATAACAGATTAGAATGGCAATTCTCTTATGTACAAAATGGTGGCGAACCGCTTACGGTTTCTCCCAAGGCAAACACGATGAAGAAGTTGCTCGGTGTGTGGAAGAGGGATTATCAGTAAAGGAATGTGGCAATTGTGGTATAGGCCGGGCGGGGTGTGGAAGAGGGATTATCAGTAAAGGAATGTGGTAATTGTGGTATGGGCCGGGCGGGGTGTGTGAGGAACTAATTTCACGGATGGGATGGTACAAATTGCTATTTTTTGCTTTTTTCTGCGGTGACATTGGCAAATGGAGTTCTGGGGAAGTAGCATATGTTTTGAGGTGTTACAGTAATTCCAAGGTTCCTTGAAGCTTCGTTCTAGACACGGCATAGTGTAGAGCTTAGGGAACAGCGCTCAATAGGTGTACACATCATAATATAAGGGCACTTCAAAATTACACCAACTTGAATATCTACTCGTGATTTGTTGTCTGCTTTGCATAGTTCATTCTGTGATTGTATGGGACTACTGTACCATATGAAATAGCAAGCCCAAACCTTGGTAAATTCTTCCCTGTGCCTATTGTACAGCAACCGCTGAGAAGATGCTGCACAAGGAACGGTATCAGTTGTTAGATGCTTTCGGTAGTCCATTTTAGTCTCTTGAATAGGCCGTATTGAAAGATCTCATATGATTATAAAAGAACTTCTTAGATCCAAGTCTACTCAACTTTTCCCTTACCTTAGAAATACTTTCTACTTTCACAACATCCGACATCAATTAAACATTGAACAAATTTCAAATCAAATCGGTATCAACCAACTACCATACCTTCACCTCTTCATTACGAAATCCACTATTTCTTCCATCTAGATACAAAATCTTCCACAATGGATAACACAAACAGAGATGCCAGTGTTGCTAAACGACCCAGAGATATCGAAAGACACCCCAGCCTCGCATTCTGGAAGGGAACCCTGACAATAGTCATCGAGCACGAAACCCTAACCCCTTGGGAAAACGCCTCCTTAATGAAAACCCTCTTCGAAATTCTCCCTCATTACTCGCACTGGACTCGTCTTGTCAAAATCGCAATTCATACAGCTATTCCTAACGAGGTACCGGAAGATATATATAGTGCACATATCGCGGATATGAAATTCCTCGTTGATCAATTGAATGACTTTAAAGAGCTAAAGGAAGTTCATATGTGTGTGATGATTCATGCGGAGGATTTCCGGGAGTTGAAATTAGGCGCTGGATTATTTGGGTTGGAGAATGCGAAATGGACGCTTGGGTACAAGGTGAATGGGAGGGAGTATGTTGAGATTGATGAGTATGTTGAGGTTGATGAAAGGGATTTTTTGTTGACTAGGTTACTTAAGTTTTATCAGAGTGAGTTTCTGGAGGGTGAACAGGTACCACGGGGGACATCGCAGGCTCGAGCTTCACGAACTCCTTCTTCGAGCTTACAGAGTATACCAGAAGATGGAGCACCTTCAAGTGCACAAAATGCATTGGGGATCAGTACTGCATTCTCAAGCACACGGACGGGATGGGAAGATGGAACACCGCCATCGACACCATTAATATTTCCAAGTACACGAACCACACCAGGAGCTGGAATCTCAGTGCCAAGTTTACAGCTTGTGCTGGAAGCCGAAAGTCCATGCCCAGTTGTACGAGCCAACAACACAGCACCGAGTTTACGAGTCAAAAAATCGCGACGAAATTGATGACGCAAAACCCTTTTCGGATGCGAAGGGTATGAAGGAAGGGGTAGGGGTGAAGTACCCATTCGAATGTGGAATCGAAAAAGAAAAAAAATAATCTCTTTGGTTGTGGAATTTATAACGGAAAGGGTGAAGGCCAATAAGTACGCATGCATAGACGGGCAAAACGGGCATCACAGCTTAATACGCCTAGCACGCCTGATACACCCATTCCTCCTGCACCACAAGCTAGAATTTCCACAATGTTTAGTCCACAGCAAGGAACTCTGGGAAAAGCTCGGGAAAAAAGAAACTTAATAAAAGACAGCCTGGGAAAGGAAGAGGTCAAGAATTATCTGTTCACGGTTTTAGGGATGGATATTATATGCAAAGTTTTGTTAGTACCAGTGGGTAGGGATTTATTCAAATTAGTTTTTGTTTGAGGGTGGGGGTTTGTTTTTTCTGGTTATTTTGATATCAGTTTTGATTTGAGATACTAAATACTACTTATATTACGATGTGTCTGGAGGTTTTATCTTGATTTATATGTGCAAGTAATGCAACCTTGAAACTGCAATTCTACGAGTAATGCATCTCTATTCCAACTAATTTCCAATGCCATCTAAGCTAGTTTATCTGTGAAGCACTTTTACCGTTCTCAAATTCCCTATTAATGAAGATTAGGAGCTGAGATACTTCAATAGTATCCGTTTCTGTTTTACATTCTTACGTGGAGTTGGTTGTTGGTCTCCTTTTGCTCCTCCATGCTTTACAATAAAAACTACGCCGTAAAAACTAATCTCCGCGATACTTGTTTCTTTGATTTTTTCCTTGTCACTTTCAGAAAACTCATGATTTATCAATAGGGTTGTATTTGGGAGATATAGACAAAGAGACAGGCTCCAGACAAGAGTAGTATCTCGTAGGTATTAAAGCTGTATATTCCGAGGGAAACGCTTCACTGGGACGTAGTTCTGTATGTATTACGCACGGGGATAAGCTTTAGTGCGAACGGACTATGTAATTAGCTATATATTTAAAGAGAAAATAAACGGTTACAAGTGATGACTTCCAAGGAAAAACTGCTGTGATCGCCGAAAATTGTATAGATGAGAAAGAGGAAAGAAAATAAGCAATATGTGTGGTATTAAGAGGCTACTCTAGTCAATATAATACTTGGTCATTTGGTTCGCTACCGTATTAGCGTTTGGTACAGGGGTACAGCCTGTGTACGGTGTATTTCTAGCTATATTCACATGCGGCCGCATGAAATGAGATACGCGCTAGTGTTTATAAAAGGTTCTCTTTGTATTCTCATCCCCCGTCTTTCTCTCACACACCTTCAAACTTTCGACTTCCGATAAATTGAAATCCAAGTTTATCAACAACCTCGTTAATATCAAGAACATTCGACATACCAATACACGAATCATCATCTTTCCATCCCCAAGACTAACAATAAAGTCTCAATAGCCCATTTCTATAAAATACAAGGAATCCAGAGATGCCTCGCTACACCAACCTCCCCATAGACTGGTCCACTCACACCAAGATCGACGTCAAATCTTTAGAACAGAGTATCCACAAAAAAGACGAAGCACCAGAAGAATGCACCTGCGAAATCTGCAGCAGCGATGAGAACTATATGGACGGATGGCGATGCCTCGCAAACCCCCTCAATGCCCAGCTCCCCACCAAATTCTACACCAAAGAGTGGTTAGATCCATTAGCCCCCTTCCCAGGACCCGCATTGACCAAAGTACTGGACTCCAAAGCAAACAAAGTGTTGAGTCTGTCCATCGATTACACCAGTGGAAATCCCATAGACATGTTGATGGTTGTTCGTCAACTTTCATATCACTCATCGTGGACTGGTGTTCTTGAACTGGTTATTCACTCTGCTGCTCCCAGTATGGAAACCCCAGAGCTCTATGATAGACATGTTGGAGAAATCAGATCACTAGTTCAACAAATCAACGTATCTCTTACGAAAGTCAGTCAGGTCCGCTGCGTATTCATAGTCAGCCATTTTAATTTTTCACAATTGAGGTTAGCTGCTGGATTGATTCATCTCGACGATGAGAGCTGGACCTTGCAATACGTTGACCAAAGCAAGGAAAATGCTATTTTCGATATTCACAAGAGGAGTGTTCTCTTCAAGAGACTTGAGGTTGTTTACTGGAACGATTTTCGCAAGACGAGTTGGGATTCTGGGACGGAAATTATGTTGGGACCTCGCGAGGAGTTTGAGGTTTGAGTTGCTGGCTTTGCTATGGGAGGGATGTGATGATTACAATTGACTGGGGGTGATTTTGATGGACTAAGGGCTTTGCGGGCGGGACACAACAGTTATTTTAGGGGGCTTTGGTATTTTCGTACATTATGAGAATTATTTGGGGGAGGAGCTTTGGGGTTTAGGCTTTTGTTTAGGCGAAGTATGGAGAAAGGGGAAAAGTGGGTCTATGACAACAACTCTTGACATATCAAGTTTATCTCCCTATAGTTTTAGGCTATTGTGATTTAATTACAATTCTTCTCCAATTTTTTATATGCCTAATTGTGAAAGTTAGCCCGGATTTTGCTTTTTCCTAATCAACCCCCTGTGCACTCGTCCTCGCTTCATGCAAAATTTCAGGCTCTTATCGTCACTTTCACTTGTCTCCTTTTGCATAAAGTTTATTTGGTGGTTGTGGAACTACCATTATGCCGCCTAATGATATTGGTGGAATTCTTTCCAAGGCACCCAGAATCAGTTAGACATTTTGAAATCCCATTAGATATTCTAAGCCATTGGGACGTAGTATATATATTGTGCTTATTCGTATCCGAATTCTTGTAGATTGTTAACTCGCCATGTCTTGGAGCAAATTAGATGTAAAGGAAGGGTATTCTTGAGAGCTAATATATTACCATCAGTTATTACATCTACAGGGTTCTATTTGATTACTAGCTTCATTGTTAGGATTACCTCTTTTATCTCTTTCTTCCCATTTTCGGCTTGGAAGTTTGGCGATATACTTAAAATACTTATCTCTATGCAATAAGGCATTTTTGATATAGATATTCAATTTCGACGATATGGTTTGACATTAGATTTGAGGTCTTTATGGTCAAGTACTAGTCTTGGTGAGTAAATCGAAGGGTTTCGCTAAACTCAGAGGGGTCTAAACGACCCTCCATGCGTAAAAATGTTCTGGAAATTGTTCTTGAATATCGCTGTGATGTTAGTCTTTGTTGATATCTACTTGTAGGTTAGTTAGCCATTTTATATTGCGTTCACATGGGGATATGTTTTTTATACTTACTCGGTGATCACATGGGGACAGTCGTATATTTTTTGGTTAATAATGTTGAATTTGACAGCTTGATGATTTTTTTTTTTTCCTTTTTATAAGCAAGCGTGCACCTGAAAATAAGAAATCTGTAATCAATTTGGCAATTTGTTGGACACAATGTATCACACCAATCGGTGTTTAAAAGGACTTAGCTCAAACCTCAAAAACTCACCTCATCTGATTCAATCTTCATCCGATTCAAAGGAATTCTGTTGGTCGTGCCCTTGGATTTTCGTCCTGAACAGAGGAATCTCTCCACCCGGTAGCGAAGTCATGGGGACTTGGCTCCGGAAGAGGACCGTGTCGCTGGGTTGCACTCGTGTCAGCACGATTTCCTCCTTCAAGTTGATCGAGAGCTTGTTGTCTGTTGTGTTCCCGGTGAGCCTTTTCACGTGCTTTGGTTCGTTCTCTGAGAAGCTCGACAGGGGAGCGAGCTTGTTGTCTGCGCTGCTTGGAATCGTCATCCGAAGGAGCGAGAGTTTGTTGTGAGCGCATCTCTTCTGCGAGAATACGACGCATGCGGCGTTCTCCGAGTTCTGGATCTCTGGCGTCTTCGTCTTCTTCCGATGGCTCACCGATCCATGCAACGGGACTGTCCTGTTCATCGACCCATCCAACGTACTCGTCCGACTCAAATGTTTCGGGCTCATAAAACATATCAAATCTCCCCCCGGTCCGGGGGGTTGGTTTGCATTGTGGACAGTTTTCGAGAGATTCGAGTGTTGGAAGGCTGGCCATTCCGAGGCTGAGAACTCGCTTCAAACCTGCCTTGATCCTCTCTGGTCGAGGTTGTTTGATTGTTCCTGTTGCCTGAATCGATGGCGCCATTCCAGCACTGAAGGCGCGTTTCAAAGATCTCTTGAGACTCTTTTTTTTAGGATCTTTGGTGTTTGGTTTTGGTTTTGTATGCCCGCAGGCATACTTGACGAATTGGGATGGTGACATGACTGTGGTATGCGTGCCTGACTGATGATTATGTTTGTGTGAGTGTGTGTTTATGTTTGTCAAAATGATGATTTGCAAAAGTATCGCTTGATCCAGGGGTATATATATACTTATTCGTAGGGACAGTGACTTGTTCAGAAGCTGTTCAGAAGGAAACTGTTCAGAAGCTGTTCAGAAGGAAACTGTTCAGAAGCTGTTCAGAAGTCAGAAGCTGTTCAGACGTTCTACACTCTATCTAACAAGATTAGCTTGAAACAACTACTTGTTTTTGGAATAAACGAGAGGAACAACTCCGCTCGCAGTGAGTTGAGAGTCACCAATAGTCACGTGATTCGCCTCAAAAAGCCGTGGAGTTTCGTGTGGAATATTGTTGACTCTCAGAGTCAAAAATGTGTGTTTCAATATCATCTGTCATGGTATGAAAGCAATACTATACTCACATGAAATGATAGGTACATCTTGTTCTAGAGTGAACAATACTTTTAGATATATGATATCGTCCGATACCTTCAACGTCCCTAGTTTTGTTCATCTCAAGTCTCCAATTTGATCCAAAGAAATTTTATCGAGATTCTTCTAGGCTCATCATGTCACCTTGGCTTTGTGTGGCTGCTGCCTATAGTTTCGGGCATCTCATCATCGTCTAGGTGATGAAACAAGTTCTCGTCATTTCAGTGACTAGATGGAGCTAACTCCCAAGTAACTCATGAATTTTCTAGAAATTTGGTTGCTCAAAATACCAAGTAGTTCAAATTACGCCAAACAAGCTCCTTGATAGGATAGTTATATAAAGTCTGTAGTCTTGCGCCTCGTGGCTGAATTGCTACGGCAGCAGTGTGGGGATGTAGTTGAACATGCTAGAATACCTTGAGCATGGCCTCATTCAACTGACTTGTTCTAGCTAACAAGGAACTTATTTTTTGAGGACTAGACTCCTACCTCTCCCAACTTACCTCTTCCACCCTGTCTCCTCTACCCCGTTTCCTCCAGTCTACTCCCTCATTTTACTCCCTCGTTTTACTCTCCCTATCCCATCTCACTCTTCTTTCTTTCTTTCTCCGAATTCCGAAAGAGAATCGCCACCGATTCAAATCTCAAGTAAAATCAATTGAATTAGGCGTTCGCAAGCATCAGACTTTATATTAAGAGAAACTATCTGTGGGTCAGATCCCCTCACAGTCAATTTGCTTTGATCTCGAAGTGCTAATAATTCTTCAGCAACCATGTTCAACAAAAATCCCCGAGTATCAGAAGCCCGCCTTCCTCCGATATATACCAAGACCCCCTCAAACATCGAAAAACACGAATCGCTCATCTGGTCGGAGAAAGAACGAACCCTGCACATGCTCATCTGTTATAACGACGGGAGTACACGAGAAGAGACTGCTGCTTATATGGCTATCTTGATTGAGCGTATGGTTGAATACGGACCGTGGGCCGTTAACCTTCAATTATTACTTCGCCCTCGACTTATTCGTCCTTGTGAGAACCCTAGCATTTATAGCCAGCAAGTTTGCGAGATGAGAGATTTAGTCAACCATGTCAACCAATACTTCAAGATCCTCACTCAAGCTGTTGTTCAGGTGAAAGTTGACTATCCTAACTTTCATCAAATGAAGTTGGCAGCTTCTCTCTTTGCATTGGAGACGTACTGGACTTTGGCCTATTACGTTGACGGTACAACATATTTTTTGACAATCGACGGACAAAGTCATCTCATGAGACGTCTTCATGGTGTTTATGAAAGAGATTTTAAGGTCTAGATGCACACAGCGGATGGGGATGTTACTACCGCAGTGGTTGGACTTTTCAGAGGGACTTATAGTGGGGAATCGGGATGGATGGGGCCGGGTGCAAAGTATCTCTACTTTTGGGATATGTTTGTAGGGACAATTTGCCCATAAGCTGGTGAGACGGCGGGGAGAGATTTTAATTCGTTGCAAGTTTAGGGCTTATTCTCAGTACTTCATTGAGAGAATGGGGAACTTTTTGTGTCTACCTTTTCAACCTTTAGTCTCAATGTAGCATGAATCAACTCAGTTCATCAGTACTTCTACTAATCTACAACTGCGCATTATCTGCCAGGGGCTGAGTTATGTGAATTTTTGACGATGAGCTAATTAACTATAATTATGGACCACCCTTAAAGCCTTAGGGTAGCAGTTTGCACTTAACTCTTCAAGTTCAGCCTTCTTCTTTGAATCCGTCCCCATAGGAATGATTCGATGAAAATTCAGAAGACCATATTATAATTTTAAGTTTCCTATTGTTTAGCTACTAGGTATTTATTATTTAGTATATTGGTTCAACGGGTAATTTGTGAATAATTTGTAAGTTATTTGTGGGTAAGTAATTAATCCGTAAATAATTTACAGGGCAGATTTTATCTGGTTTTCCATAGAACAAAAGAAGAAAGTCGATAAAGATAGATTTGCAGATACAAAGGATTTAACAATCACATAGAAACAACTGTACTAATTCGCCAAACAATGCTTTTCTCAGTCACCACACTGTGAACAAAGACCAAAAGTTACAAAGAAATGAAATAATCCGAATAAAGACATAGTGCAGGAAGATTAATCCATTTCAATGCCATTATGGTCGTCATAATTTATTTTGCCCATCAGCTGGAATTGATCCGCATTCCCATTCAGCAATACCACTAACTCTACCCAACCACTTTCGGCGCAAGAATCGGCCACAGAGAAGAAGAAGTAGATCTCGAAAAGACCCGGTAACAGTCCTTTCCTATCCAGCAATCAAGTTCTTTGATCACACCTTGACGAACTCGACTTCGCACCCAAAACTGGCCAGGAACCCACGGAAATGCCCACCCTCATGGCAATACTCCCAGAGTACGTCACCCTCAAAGCCTTCATCCATTTCACAATTCGCGATGTGCTTCCATTCATGCACACACGCAAAGATCACTCAAAATCAAGAGCATCAAGATCATCATCTCTCAGTTGAACAAATTCCACAAGATCAAAGACATTCGAGCGAAGATGTTAGTCGAGAAGCACGATTTTGCTCAAGTGAATTTGATGGCAGGCTTGCAGGGGTTGAGGTTCAAGAAGTGAACGTTTGCGATGGTGGTAAAGGAAGCCAGTCAGGAACGTTGAGAAGGGAAGTTCAATCGAGAACAGACTCCGTGGAGTTTGGCAGAAGGAATTCGATGAAACCTTGAAGCGAGAGGTCGACACCAAGGAAGCAGGTTTCCCCAGGATCAGCACACAAAAATCTCGCACATTGGAGTATTGGATCGTTCTCAAATAGGAGTTTTTGGTTCGCGCATCGGAGTTTTGGTTTATTCTTTGAAGTAAAAAAAGTTTTTTCTTATACTACATATCTAACAATGTTAACCCTGCATATTATCGTGATACGTTTTTAAAATAACTGTTAATTTAATCAAATAACTCTACATTGCCCATTACCTTTCAGAATGGGTCAAATACAATCGTATAGCCTTGACATATTAGCCTCATCCTGCGGATCCCTAACAATAAATGTCCCCATGGCATAATATTGTATGATTTCAAGCTGCATCTCAGCTCGGTAGCGGTTCATCTAGTCAATTGTAACAATCACAGAAGGCAATGACTGGAATATTCTCGGTCGTCTTCGCGAGTCAAGTCATCGTATAATCCTCTCGCTTGCTCATACCCTCGCTGCCGTACTACATCCAAATTCAATAAAATTCCATGAATAATAGTGGGGAAAACTGCCGTATAGCATCAATTTTCAGTCATAATGGTACAGCCGTAAATTCCACTGGGAATTAATGGCGTTTGGCTGTACTGGAGAATGGATATTTAAGGACTCTCTCTTCTGCTGGAGATAAAAAGTTTTCTTCCTTACAATAATCTTCAGTCCAAAGCAAACTGAAATTTAACATACAATCCTTCGGTCATCAACTCATCTTGTGCATCTTACACTGCCTTCCTCCATCTTACATCCAAAATTTCTTTACTAAAAACTTTCTACTTGTCAATATGGGCAACAAGAATTATCGCGGTAGCGCAGCACAAGCTCGACCATCTGAGCAATTTTTCGCCGAGTCGAAGCGCAATTCTAGGCAGTCCATTGATCTGAGCACCCTAACTCAGCATCCTGCCATAACCATCGTCAGCAACAAAGAGATCTCTATCTATATAGAGATGTGCTCTTATATGGACGAGGAACCAACAGACATCCCCGCTCTCCGCGCCATCCTACCAGAGTACAAGTCGGTCAAAAAGCTGTCGATTAAGATCCACGCACCATGGCCCAAGACCGAGCCCCGCGAATGGTACAACAATCGTGTTAGTTCGATCAAAAAACTCTTCGAGATTATCGATAGCTTCAAGTTGTATACTTTGAAGATTACGATGTCAATCGATGGACTAAACTTTCCTCAAATGAAACTTGGTGCGGCTGTTCATAGCCTCAAGTTTAAGGGGTGGGATCTTTTCTATCAAGTATATGATGAGGCCAAGAAACTTGAGGAAAACCCCATCAAGATACACCGTGGGAGCGAGTATGATCTCAGACTCCGTGGTGTGTACAAGAAGGAGTTCTTGACGAATTCGGTATAGGAAATGAGTGGGCTGTTACTGGGATGATGTCTGGGACATGATAGTTTGTTGAAGATATGACTGGTAGGGACGCTTTGGGGGAATTGATTTTTCGGGCAAGTTGCTGGGGTGGGGTGTGATGAGCGCGAATACTTTTCTTTTTCATCGGCGATGTATTTCTGGCGATGCAGTCGCACTTCAACAGTGCTAGATTTCTAGGTGCCAAAGGAGCTTTGATTCTCTGGATTTTAAGAATATCGTATCAACAATACAAAAAGTTCAACAATACTCCATTAAGCATAGACAAACCATATCAATCGATACATATGACTAAAATCTGCCAGTGCACCGAAACGTTGATATAAATTATATGATGTTGTGAAACAAAAGAATAATTGTTATAGAATTACCCATATATTCGAGACTTACGTGTAAACACTGGAATTACAGAAGAGGGCGTCGAAGTAACTGACATTACGCACGCGATTCTTCGACACGTAGATTGCACACAATACGACCAACAGGTCTCTACTCTTAATATAACTAAAGCCTACAGAAGAAATAATATTTTACCACTAGCCATATACTCACGTACCGTCAAATGGAAGTGGAAGTAGCTGGAGGCGAGTCCAGTTAGCTCCGATACATAATCGCCTAACCAGTATCTCCTATTCCAGAGTCAGAACTGAGTCTACTTTCCCTGCGCTAGAAATGCTACAATGCAGCCATGAATAGCCACTAGACGCTAGCGGCTGACTCTGCAAAAGGGGTATCGGATACTTGGAAAGCCTTAAACTCCCCTTCAATACAAAACTCGTTCCTCTCACAACATCCTCTGGTCAACTACCACTCGAGTTCCCACACTAGATACCAAAGCGCTCCATCATTCAACATCTAATCTATCCCTCCCAGAAAAACATCTTCAATCGTACGTCTTCTCATTATACAAATTGGAAACAAAAAACTCGGGGCAGCACAGCCCAAGTTCGTCTTTCAACTGCCATGTTCACAGAATTTGCCGAGAAGAAAAAGACCGCATCCTGTATTGCCGCCGCAGCTCAGGCTCTCACCACAATACCTCTACCTCCCACCGACTAGAACAAATCAACTACCCACCCTGCCATCGAAATCCCACGCGACACGAGATTGCGATTTGTATCAAAATTTCATTAAGATTCCCGAATCGTTTACGAACATGGCTGCACTGCTTCAAGTCCCACCCCAATACGAACAGGTCTCAAAAAAGATCATAATGAATATTCACAGCCCATTTCCGCACTTCTCAGCGCGCGAAAAGACCGCTGGTCAAGTCAACATGATGAAGGACTTCTATAGCATCATTACTAACTTCAAGTGGATTCACCTTGATCTCAACATGTATCTCAACAAATACCATTTTAATAAATGAAGTTAGCGGCAGGCCTTTGGGATTGAAGCGTAAGGGTTGGAAGTTGACCTACGAGGTCTACGAATTTGAAGGAGATTATGTAAAGGTACATCGTGGTTCGAAGTTTGGT
This sequence comes from Myriosclerotinia duriaeana, assembly GCA_002162615.1. Lineage (NCBI taxonomy): Eukaryota > Fungi > Ascomycota > Leotiomycetes > Helotiales > Sclerotiniaceae > Myriosclerotinia > Myriosclerotinia duriaeana. The sequence continues at coordinate 562,631 of NGKI01000003.1, forward strand.
CGCGGATTATCAGATGTTTATAAGAAAGAAATTTTGACTAAGACAAAAGGGCTCGATATGTGCAGTCAGCTCTCGATGGTACATGCTGATTCGAGAGCCTGATGGGTAGATCCCTTATTGCGGGGTTTGTTGATGGCAGGAATTAACCTTGAAAGATGTTTGTGTGGGCATTGTTTTCGATTGGGGTAGTCTTGGTGAATACTTCTGGGGAATCCTCGGCTAGATATACTCTCTGGAACACCAAAATAGCAATAGCCGGGGCGTCAGGTGCATTTTGTTTTCTCTTTTCGGAACACCTGGCAAAGCGCTGTGTGTGTGTGTGTGTGTGTATGTGTCTCTTTTTGGTTATGTGTGTGTCTTTTTGTTTTCTCATCCAGTGACATAATTTGACAATATTGTTTGTGGTTTTCAGCATGGGATGAATCTTTTTCCAAAAGTAGGTATATTTAGCAAATACAAAAAAAAACTTCATTCATATATAACCCTAGCTATGATATGCCAATGATCTGGACCTCTAGGTTTCCTTGCATCGTACCTCTCCATTAACTTTGAAATAAAGGCCAAAGGATTAGAATTACTTGAAAAGTGATTTTTCTTTCTCAAATTATATATTCTCAACGCTTTTTTGTGAATCACAACTATAAATGAACGCCTAAATATTACCATTCGTCACCCTTTCCACACACGTAGAGTACGAGGTCATAAAAACAACCTATCAAAGCGTATATGACATCACAAATTCCCTAAAATGTTATCAATATTTCAACGCAGCCTCAACAGTACAGCACTTGCAGTCGTTCAGTCTGATTGGTTCAATACGTAGCATAATTTAGCCAAATTGAACGCGAACACACGCTAGTACTCTAAAATTGAGCGATCTAACCGAAATTTATGATAAAAGAACTTGTTCGCGAAGCTGAAATACATCTTCCTTCGCATTCCTACAAGTTCAATCGAAGGACCAAGTTGAAACGACTTCTAACCAAACAAAGACTTCCTTCCATCTTCTTCCAACAACTCCGACCTCCAACTACCTTCAACACTACTACACCTTCTCTCCATTTACAAAGCCCATTTCCCAATATGGATGCCTTCGCCGATACTCCTTCCCACAATTTACGAAGCTCAGCTTCCAAGATGAAGCATAAGAACGGCGTAAATAACGGAGCGCTTGCTCAACCATCCACTAAAGGTAAGCATGAACGGTTCTCTGATCTTGCAGTCCTCTACACCAGACCCCAGGCTTCGGTTTCATGTTTATTTCATTCTGTCATCCTTACGTCACACCATTTTCCTTTCAAGTTTTACTCCAAAACCCTGCAATGGTAGACAGTTACTGACTCCTGAATGTTATAGCCTCCACGAAAATTGAGAAGGCCGAAGCACCAGATGCCACGCTTCAGACTGCTTTTACCCCCGAGTTCGATCTGAGTAGTCAACCAAGTCATCCAGCCATTACCGTTGTCGACAATAAGTCTATCAACATTCACATCGAGCAATACAACGACATGCCAAACCAACAGACCGACATGCGACTTTTGTTTGGAGTTCTTCGTGATTATGTACCCCATGTCAAGGTTTTGCGGCTCAGTATCCACGCACCATATTCCGATCTTACGTGGATGCATGGCCAAAAGACAATTGTGCTCTTCCAGAAGCTTTGGCTTGAGCTCAGCCACTTTACGCTGGATATTCTTGATATCACCATGCTTCTTGATCAGGAGTTATCTTCACAAATGGACTTGGCTGCCGGTCTTTTTGGCCTTAGTTCATCGAAAATTCAAAGCTGGAATCTCATGTACGAGGTCGTTGGTGTTCCGGGTAGCGTTTCTGTGCCACGCGGTAGCGAATTTCGCCTCCGAATTGAAGATATCTATAGGAAGGAAATAATGTATTATAGAAAAGATGTCAAAGTTACGTTGTTGCAGAGATAATGCACGGAGTCTGTAACAGATTGAAATTGCGGTTATAAGCCGGGCAGTATCTAAGGAATTCTCAATGATAAGGGCAATGGTAGAAGCATGTAGCAGCTACACAAACTTTTTATAGCAAATTCAGATATGCAAAAACCATCTACATACATATGTCGTGATGTGATTTCCTTGATCACTAGCAATTATGCCTTGCTAACAAAAGTATGCCCATTATGGGCTAGGGTTGCAGCAACATTAACGGTCCCTCTTGATTCCATTGCTATCACTTCATTCACGAACTGCGTGGTTGGAGCGATTGAGCCACTATTTGATATGTCCATATATGGATACATGATCTGTTGTACACTCGATCTCTTCTAAATCGACGGCATTAGAGAAAATACACAGTTATTGGAAGAAAATACTGAGTAAGCACAGAATCACATATTCAAATAGCAGTAAGTCACGTGATTTGCTGATCCCTTGGTTTGTCGACCGCGATATCTGATCCTCACTAAGGCTCATACTGCTCTGTACCATAACTGATCGCATAACGAAGTCCTCCTAGTCGAGGACCTCAGAAAAATATCTGGATATCAAAGATGTGTGTGCTCTGCTTTAGTTGAACCCAGCCCCGTCACCAACAAACAAAAAGGGATTCGAGTGGATCCGGGCTACGCTCAAGGGTCGAGTGCTGGAGGCACACGCGCATGGCTCCATCGCGTGAGGATGCTCTCAAACTCCTTCTAAAGTGCCTAAACCGCTCGCTCCTGTTTACTGCATTTTGTTGTCTTGGTAGATTGTGTTTTTGGCTGAGGTGTGTATGAGGTGATGTGAGGTTATGTGCAAGGTGGGGAAGAGTACTAGGTATTTTCAAGCAGTCACGTGAACTTAATTTTGACAATTATGTATTTGGGAGCTTCGAAGTATGTTCTAGAAGAGTAAGATGCAAGTTTTAGTGTGTCAATTTATCCCAGACTTGTTTATTGCTATATCACTCAAAATTTATAAACGCTATGAACATTTTTCATCTCGATGACCCTCCAAGTTCCCGAATGCCTTGTTTAATTTTGGCGTTTGACAGCTCACGTTGGTATCTCCGCATTGCATATTTAGTTTCTGTATTGAAGTTCTGATTTAATAAATGGACTTAGTAGTTCTAAACCAATTGCTTTGTAAATCAATCTCATCAACGCGTTCCAGTTCCTGCTCAACTCCCTCAAGATACAAAATACATCCTAAACTTCCATTCCTCCCATCTTCCTATGATGTACAGCAATACTCACAGCATACACAACAACAACATAAACTAGTAAAAAGCGCAGCACTGAACCATCAACGCGTTAGTAGAGATGTTCCTCGTTCCCATCAGGTAGCGAGGAAATCGATGTGGTAGATAGTGATGACTTACTCTCTTCCGCCATGAGAATGGCGACGATGATGGTGATGATGGTGATGTCCACCCCCTCTCAGATTTACCAGAGATTCTGATACTGGCGATACAACCATTTCATTTATCGGTTTCTAGAAGAGTATTAGTGAGTGCTAATAGATGAGTGGGTGGCACGAAGACGAACCGGCTGCTCTGTATGGATCGGAGGTGGAAATTGTGGAAGAGTCATTGAAGAAGGCGAGTCAGGGCGTAGTGGCTGTTGAGAATGTAATTGCGATGCCATGGTGGAAGCGAGTATGGTGGAGAGTCGATCTAATACTTCAATACTAAAGGTGTATGTATGCTCGTGAGTTGCGGAGTCACAGTCTTTGTGGTGGTGGGAAATAAGCTTTCAGAAAAGATACTGAGCATTCTAGCCAAGAAGAACAGGGACTTCAAGAAATCTTAAATGATACAATTATACGTACCAACCATCTATAGCCGCTGGGCTTGTTGGCAGTGCCTTTGACTTTCAAAGTGCCGGCCGAAGAGTCGGCCTTAACCATCATTCTAGTGTTTGTATAGAATGATGGCTATCTCACGACTCGAATGGTTATGCTTTGGCTTTTCACAACATTCAGAGTATACGATTGCTCGCTTTCTATACCGGTGATTGTTACTCCTCCGATCAATTGCAGACAGAAGAGGAAACTACATACCAACATATGAGTTCCATTGTTTGAAGGCCGCCTTGGCGGTCTGTTGGTAGCATAATATGGCGGTGCAAAAGCTTGGGTTTATTAGCGCCCGAGGATGCGTTGGGGGAAATCAATGAAAAGCGCAAACCACCTAGATATCGTAATTCAAAAAGACAAATGCGAGCTTACTAGGCATAAGTGTCTCACGTCCAAGTTCACCAAAAGTCGGGGTTTGGGAGACCTAAACTAATTCTTGCAAAATGGAAACGCAAGTAAAATATCTGATCAGTTAAATGTCGAATTGAGGTCAATGGAGATTGGTAGCCAAGCAACATCCTATGCATCTTCCATTTTCTCATCATCCACCATCCTCTCAGTCTGATAATTTTGATAATCAGGGCAATTAAAGCCATGATTTACAACGCCACTATCCACCTCCTCTTGAGTGGGCTCAACTTTCAACAGATCCTCCTCATTCCAGTGGTCATATCGCTTTTCCGCGCTTCCAATCCTTTCCGTAATTTTTTCCGTCAGCCCCCAAACCCTCACTCCATCTCTCACGCCCAGATTCCCTGTTTGTAAAAGTTGGAGTCGATCACAAACCGTCTTCCAATTGAGACCCTGTGGCTTTGGCTCAACACAATCTTTAGTATATTGCTTGAAGTCATCATCTCCCTTCCTTTCTTCCAGTTCTTGGAGATCATCTCCATGTTGACTGACAAATACCTTTCGCGATAATTCAAATTATCGTTGTCTTAGTTCATCGACTTCCCAAAACTAGGGAAGTTCTTTTAAGATTAAATGTTTGAAGAGTTGTTATGGGAGTTGACGAAAGGCATGAGAGACCCGGCGGAGGTTTCCGATATCTTGAGGTTTAAGTTCGAGTAGGATTATGTTCTTGAGTCCGACTGGTAGTTTTTTGAATAGATCTGTGAAATTTTTGTACAGTTGTGCGGGTTCTTTATAATATTTCTTGCCGTAGACTCCTTCGTGATTCCGACTATGGTGGTATCATTCAACATCATAAGAAAGAACCCTGGAATATCCTACCTCATCTTTATCTTCAGAGGCGTCTTTAGGTTTCCTAATGATGTAACGAGACAGGTTCATATTCAGCATTGATTAGCAAGATGTAGCTATAGCATTTGCTATAGGTTTGGGTTAACGAAAGTATGCCTCTCCTAGACGATCACAACAAGTGAAAGGTACAAATTGACCATCATGTTACAATGGGAAGCTTGAACATGGGATATAGCCCATGATTGACGAGTAACGATGGCGCTGCCAATTTCGATGCAATTGCCAACGATGGCAATGTCGCCCGCAAGAAATTTGCATCGCTTGATGGGCAATGCAGCCTTGGATCCATTTCCAATCTAGCACCGATTAATTACTTTGGCTCGTTGAACAATTTTAACGCGAGTTATTCAACGCGAGCGTTCGCAAAGCCAGCACGATCGAAAATGCGCTACGCGAAATTTCAGCATTGCTGCTTGGAACAACCAGGCGGCGTCACTTCCTAGTGATTGAAGTAACAACCCAATATGCGACATTACAAGCGCTCCCATGGATTTTTCCATGAACTTCCAAGACTTCCAAACTTCTGGGCCAAACACAAACTTGGGTAGTTATGTGTATTTTCAGGGTCTTCATGATGGAATCGATATCGGCTTCGACTTAGGCAGCCAACGGGATATCTTTCTCGCGCCAACACCAAACATGATCCCAGACCAAGGTATCGTTTTTGGAGAGGTGAGTACCAACAATGTCCTCAATGGAAAGCGAGCTATTCCTCCAGCTTGCCTAAATGCATTTGTCGACAATCATATCACCCCCACCCCTCGGGTTGCTTGCGACGTTGTGGTTTGTGGTAAGACATTTGGACGTCGAAGAGACCGCGGTCGTCAGATGAAGAGCTATGGTACCTATGAGTACTCTTGCCCAGAGTCAGGATGCAGCAACCAGGCTTATCGTCGTGATAAGATGAAGGATCATCATGCAAGGAATCCATCACTTGCAGTTCTAACTCGGCGGGGGTCTTTTGTCGAGTTATAGCAAGATTTGAGTTGTCTATTTATTTTGCTATCCTGCTTGGTTGATTTGTGTTTGGTTTTGCTTGATTAATCTAGGTATCTCTTTCCGAGGGAGATATTGTGAGGGAAACCTCTGTGTGGGTCAGTATTTCGGGAAAGGAGCGACTACTGACGGCGGGTCGCAACTTTTTAATTTTACTTTGCTTTGGATAAGATTCCGTATAGTCATTGGTTTTTGCAATTTATCTTAGTTTTACGATCTCTCCTAACTCTGATGACCTTCAACCCAAGAACTCATTCCGAATAATTCATGGACGTCCACGTGACTTAAATAAGTTTTGAGCTTGAAATTGAAGCTCTCAAATCAACAGATAAGCTGAGCATTCTACCAGAGGTTTCAAGCAGCAAAGTTTATACCTTGAACTGCGGGCTATAGACTTTAATCACGTGATTGATATACAGCTGAAGAAATTTCCAGGTCCAGGATCGGAAATTTTACCTCCCTCGTTAGCACGGCCACCATGAGCATCCGATATTTTAAGTTTCATGTAATCGTCACCAACTTCGGGCGACCAATCATAAAGTTGCGATATATTCGTGGCGGAGAGCTTTATGGTATCATTGGTATGACATGCATACTCCTCTTCCCCCCTGAATAAAGGTTAAATTTTGGGCTTGGAGTACGCCTACAACTTAACCTCTATGAATCTGGAAGGGGAGAGTGAGTACGTAGCTAGACAAGGCAAGTAGGGCGTCAAATCATGAGCAATACACGAACCAATATTAATTATTGGCGCAGATATGCAGATATATCGTAGGCAATCCAATTGCTTCATTGAGATACAGAGAATCAAATCGGGCCTTGGCGTTGTGCTATAAATAGGTTTGATAGTTCATCTCATCCATGCCTTTCATCCTTTCGTGGTGATGGTAGGTCGATAGATATTTGAGATCAAAAGCGTCAAAATATTTCAAACATTCAGCAAATCAGCAACGACGTATCAAAAGCGCGTACCTCTTAGCATGGACTCATACACCCTTCATACACCCTCGAATAATCGCTCGCGGAAGGCTAGAATTCCCCACTATAACAAAAATCAGGGGTAACAGGGAATCCCATAGCAAGTAATCCTGAAATCATTTGTACGAATCAATAACCGATAAAGACAACCAGTGCAAGGTCTATAAAGCTCCACATTTTCAATATATCCATAACGATTCTCGTCTCCACGTAACCCATTCATCCAGAACTCGCGGCGTTATATCCAAAGATGTTCAGAGAAAGGGACTTTGCCTTTAATCTGGACCGGGGATCTAAGATAAAGTGATCTCGAATCTTTAACCCCAGTCATGTTGTCTTGTTTCACCCTATCATATTAGGTTTAGGGACCATTGACCTCCACTTTCGAACAGGCCTCCATATCAAAGAAGATGGTTTCAACTTCTCAAAATGTCTTTTTGAGCCCATCAGTCATCAAAGTTGTGACTGGATGGGGTGAGGCTTTGCAAAAAGGAACTCGAAGCACCTTGTACAAAAGGTTGTTGTCGCCCACTACAATAAATTTATTTCTCTCCTATTGCCAAGACATACTCTCATCATTCTTTCTGAGAGGAAGTCGACTTTCTTTTCATTTCTTCGACGTTGATACGTTCTAGTCACTCATTATTATTTTTTTCCTTCATTCAATCTATTAATCATGATTCAGCGAATCTTTTCTACCGCCACTTTGGCGCTTTCTTTCATTGCTCAAGTTTCCGCGACAAATAAGTATACGTTAGTCGACGATTATGCAGGAGCTAACTTTTTTGATATGTTCGATTTTTATACGGTAAGTGGAGTATCCTATTATTTCTGAAAGCAAAGATATCATCCCGTCATAATCCGAAGGGCTTGCTACCTGACGAATTGTATATCCCGAGGAGTTTTTTTTTTTGGAAACAAACTCATCTGATATCGAATATAGGGAAAAGACCCAACAAATGGATTCGTTTCATACACTTCTAAAGAAGTAGCCGAGAATGCAAACAGCAAGCTTGGTGTCGCATTGACAAAGGTCGAGAATGGACAAGCTTATATGGGTGTGGACTACGTTAATGTGGTCACGACTGGCCGGCCCAGTGTTAGGATAGAAAGTAAAGAGACCTACACTCATGGCTTGATCATTGCCGACCTTGCGCACATGCCTGCTAGCGTTTGTGGTACATGGCCAGCATTTTGGACCGTCAATAGCACCAATTACCCACGATATGGAGAGATAGATATTCTTGAAAACATCAACGAGAAGACTGTCAGTTTGCAAACACTTCATTCTGAAGAAGGATGCTATATTTCGGGTAACCAATACTCGACTCAACTTCGCGACAATATTACCTCATACAATTGTGATAATTATGCTACCTCAAGCATATTTGGAGCTCAAGATACTGCCTCTGGGTGTTCTGGTACTAATCCCGATCCAAATTCTTACGGAACTACATTCAACAATAACGGAGGTGGTGTATACGCTATGCAATGGACCAGTGATGTTATCAGAATGTGGAATTTTGGACCCAACGCGATTCCAGCCGATATTACTGCTGGTACACCAGACCCTTCTACCTGGACCCTTCCAGCATTCACTACTGAAGGAGGAGTTTGCAACATTGATGAATTGTTTGCCAACCACAAGATCATTTTCGATACAACATTCTGTGGAGTATATGCTGGAAAAACGGGATTCTGGCAAGAGACAACTTGTTATGACGCAGAAAAATATCCTACCTGCGACAGTTACGTTGCAGCAAATCCTGCAGCATATAAGGATGCTTATTGGCTCATCAATAGCGTAAAGGTCTACCAAAACGATACCTCGGCTGCGACTAGTGCCGCTGCGTAAGTATTTGGAAATTCTAAGTAACGGTTAAGTTATACTAATCATAAATAGTGCTTCATCAACATCAGCCTCTACCTTTTCTTCTTCAACTCAAATTTCGACTACTGCTAGCCCAGTAGCCAGCTCGACTGCTCATGCCGAATCTCTTTTGAGCGTCGCGACATCCGAAGTCGCATCAATTGCCTCGGTTATTGCTGCTAGTTCATCATCGTCAGCAGCATGCGTTTCCACTGGTGTGTTACTTTCTGGTCAAACTGCTTGCCCAGCATCTTCCGTTGAGGCATCCTCCACCGCTAGTATCATTCCTTCAGTATCTTCCGTCGCTAGCATAATTCCCACAGCATCACCAGCCGAGCCCTCTTCTACCGCCAATATCATTACCTCGGCATCCTCAATGCAGATATCTTCTGTCGCTACCATTGCCCCATCAGAATCTACTGTAGAGGAATCTTCTCTCGCTGGCGTTCTTACAACAACCTCCATTCCATATCCCCACAGCACCTCAACCGTTTATGGAATAAACACACGCACTGATGAACTTGGATCTGTTGTAACCGAGACTATCATTCTTTCAACAACTATTTGCCCTATTACTGCTACTGAAGGAGAAGCCACCCCAATGCCATCCAACGTAAATGTCGATTCAACCACAACTATGCAAAGTACTATCACAAGCGTTAAATCGGCCGCTACACTTTACAGCACTGTTACGATCTCAGATCATATTTCTACGGCTGTAGCAAGCAGTCCTATCATTAGCTCGACTTCTGCCGAGGAAGTTGCTGTAAGCACCCCGATTTCCGCCTCTTCTTCAACATTGAGTCTCGTCTCAAGTCTTTCAGCCACCACTCCATTTCTATACATTTGGAGCACAGTCACTACCGAAGGATCTAGCACTGTTGTCGCCGACGGATCAAGCCCAAGTATATCTTCCACGGCCTGTATCGCTTCTGGTGCTCTTGTATCCGGCGAAACAGCCTGCCCAGAAGCCCCGTTGAAAGCCATCAGCTCCGCCCAACCAACCACCACACCCACATCCACTCCCGCCCCCGCCCCCATATCCACATCCGCCGAAAGCCTCAGCACCTCCCAATCCGTTACCACCGCCCCAACGATCTTCACCCCAACCTACGCCACCAGCTCCTTCATCACAAAACCCACATCCTCAACCAATTCCACTTCTTCCCAAATAATCACCTCAAGTAGCGTAGCAGTAACTGGAACTGGCATCATCATCGATACGTCTACTCTAGGGACTACCGGAATCTATACATTTACCGTGCCCAGCGCCTATAGCGCCACTGGAACGAGCGATGCTAGTGGTGTTACTGCGTATCCTTTTTCGGCTTCGGGAGTTTCAAAGGTTAGCGTTAGTAGAAGTTTGGTTATTGCTGTGGGAGTTGTGGTTTTGGGATTGGTGATTTAGATTTTGGGTTTTTGAGTTTGATTCAGAGATTCTTTGATACCTATGGGAATTGTGGTTTGGTGTAACTTTGATGGGGCTTCTTGTACATAGTTTAGAGACAGAGAAAGAGAGATAGCATATATTTGGATACCTATGTAGGACAATGGAAACAGATCTCTCGTTATCTAATTGCTTTCTACTTTTTCACATGATTTTTGTATAGTATCTGCCGTAATCTTTTTTTTTTTTCAATCTAAGATGCCCATAAGCCTGTCCAAATACTCAGGTATGTATCTTACATTCACAAAAACGACAAGCTACACATCTGGATAGGAATATCGATCAACACTTTCCTTCAGATCAATATTACATCTTCCATGTCTTAGCATGACGTTTCATCAAAAGTATAAATTGACATTTAGAGTTCCACGCTGAAGCTTGTGCTGAGCCACAATAGAATGATCAGTCTTTGCTAAAAGTTTACTCGTACTGTCTAATTCATCTCACTGAGCTTCAAATTATGTCTAATATGGAATGAATTCTGTTCGGTTAATCGAGATAAGGGGAGTACAAAGCAAAAGAAGACATCTGCAAAATTTATTTTGTAGAACTCTTCATTTATATAAACTTTTCGCTAGGAGATTTTACCCCATAATGAGGCATGGCATGGTTTGAAACTCGGTTGAGTGACTCAAGATGGGGGCTGTGTGGCGCAGGCATTTGTGCACGGACGTTTGGTGCGTTTGATGTGAGGGTTCGTCTCTCGCCAGATGCTTTAGACTTTCATCTCAACATCCTTTTCGAATCAGGATTTTCATCCTACCTTTTACTTGTTGTTTTACCCTGGCATTATCTTTTGATTATGCACAAGTGTGCAGGTTTTACCTATCATTCTTGCTCCTCCCGGTGTTTTTATCTGGGTTCTCATTCTGGGTTGAAGACAAACGTATTGGTAGTCAGTTATGTGTATGGCTAAGCAGGAAATCTATCGTATACCTACTAGCATAGATGATTTGCTATCGCGTTTCTTGGATATACGTATTATAAGCACCTCTATGTCAGTACAGAGATAAATATACTAGCACTGGACGGAGTGAATAGGTTGAAGTCCAGGATAGAACTCGCAGGAAGATGTCATTCTGGGTCAAGTGCCCAGATGTGCAAGATAGAATACTCTCACAAGCTTTTGGGATTGCTGTAGGGCCCATAGAATTCTTGATGCAGATCACTAGCCATTTATAATTTCGGCTGATACATGCGGTTTCACTTTCACACTGAGTATGGAGTTTCGGAAAGAAAAGACCTTACGGGAATGTTTACTAGTCATGATATAGCGATATGTTCTCAAAATGGAAACAATGAAAATTACCTAGTTCATCTAGTTTATCTAGTATCAACATTTGGCGTTAGTTACTCATTTATATCCTATGTTTTGGTGTTTTGGTACGCCGCCATCTATAATAGAGAAAGCGGGGTGGCGTTTGTGACTCGGTTCTTCTAGTCAAGGGGAATGATTGAAATTGTGCATTGAGCGGATGCGCCCACAATAAGCCTTTTACAAGCCGACAACTATGAGCTTTTAGATGTGTTGTAAAGAAGTGGATTCTTGGCAGGTCTAGATATTATCGTGCCTCCGTCACTTTCATCTCATGTCTGCATCGTCTCGCTTTGCTTCTCTGTTGCTATTTCCTTGACGTTTCCTTCATCGTGGTGACACATAACCGCTACTCGCAGCGTATATTTTACTCCGGAGGTAGGCTCGAGCCCAATGCTCACATATCTCAACGCCTCATTGCACTCCTAATAGGTTAGACTAAGATTCTGAGCTGATGCTGAATATGAAATCTAAAAAATGAAACAGGCATACCAGATACAAAGAGGTCTCATACAAACAATATGTGGGGCACGGTGAGTTATAGTCAGCGCCGGGGGACTACAGGCGACGAAGGATAAATACATCCCACGCTGCCATGCATCTATGCAGTAGTGCCTACGAGCCCAGATGTGTCCACATAAATAGGTTGTAACTCTGTCATCACACATCTCTTCGGTGTAAACCCAGTTAGCTTATTCGCCAAACTCTGCAAATAGGATATCGTAGTTTAGTTACTGAATTAGTGGAGCACTCCGGGTTGATGCAATAGTTCACCAGACTTCCTAGCAGATTATATCTTCTAAACCCTACAATGAATAGCTTTTGGTGAAAGAGATCAATATTCTATCTAAGTGAAGAAAGTTCAAGGATTAGTATTCACATTTTGTCTAAAAGAATGGACAAGAAACACTATGGCAATTGATATTTTCATTGTACAGGCATTTCTGATATAACTTGGAAATGTGTAAACTGGACAAGGTTCTCTTCTTTGAACCCAGTGACAAATAGGACTCATCTGATGATATCCATAGAAGTATTCGTTGTTAGTATAGGCCAGAGTCTCCATTGTGGTCTAATTCGCTTAGTGCTCTTTCAGAATTTTACCTAGTCAATTGTTATTTTCCCGCTACTCGCTACTAGTATCAATCAAATATACTAGTTCTCTCGCAGCCTGTAACTACTATATCTTTTATCTGAAAACTTGTGGCTTCGATTACCAAGCCAGATCAAGCGACTATTTCGTACGTGCATATCATTAAATACGTAATAGGTCTGTGGAAGAGGTTGACTTTTTCGGCACCTCGTACTCCGAATAACGCCCAATCTATCGCTACGGGAAATTCGAGCCACATAAATCCCGGAAATCTTGGATGGCAGCGGCTTATAGCGGTGGGTGGTGAGTAAGAAAGAAGATCGAAACCGAAAAAAAGTCTTTACTCAAACAATTTTTTGAATAGGTTACAAGATTGAAAGTCATTAATACTTAGTTTCCTTCATCAAAGAGCAATGATCTCACTTCTGCACCAGATCAATTATACACCAAGAGCATAAAGAAATAAACACACCTCGTTTGATGCGGCTTACTTAGTAGGTTAATTCTTTATGGGTCTAGATAGAATATCGTATCTTGGACATTCCATAATGATTTGCATCGTACCCCTGAATTTCCTCTACCCC
>NGKI01000003.1:575987-591293 GCA_002162615.1 Myriosclerotinia duriaeana
ATTCTTCTTTACCATCCATAAAAGAAGAAATCAAGACAATACTAGTCTACTAACTGCTGCGGTCATTGTCTCAAGCTGCCAACGGCTATCCCTCAAGTTGCAGCATTGGTCCTAAAACAATTAGACTGGATATCTAAACTCGGTTCGAGGAAGGGAATGGCTTGGAAAACAAATTGTACATACTCGACGGCGGCGGCTGCTCTAGTTGCAGCTGAGGCATCAGCGCACTCGGGGCAAACCCTATGCAACCTTTGATCTTCTGATTTGCGTTTCGTAGGACGGCACGAATTAGGTCGTAAGTTGAACCAACTCCTGACCCAATTCGTGCACTTTCTACACAGGCAGTGTTTTAGCCATGGCACTCGGTCTCCGCAACCATAAGTCGTAATTACGTCCGTACACATCGATCCGGTATGACTGAAATTTGATAGATGAGCTACCCAGATCAAGCTTTTCTTTCAGGCCAGAAAAACACGGAATCTTTCAGTGTTAATACCATGATTTAGCAGAGGGTTGAGCAGACTATATCATCTAAACCACAAAGAGTGAACTATGGTCAAAGAGGCTTTACATGATTGCGAAGGCAAGTGCTTTCCAATGAAACTCAAGCAAAAATAGTTATCTGACATATCTGTTGCTTTCACTTTAAAAGCATGCACCTTCTTAGTACTTCAATATTTACTCTTCTTCCCTGTTCCTCACCGCTAGCACGTATTGTTAAGATCAAGAGTTCTTTGTCTAGAGACCGATACAATTGTAAAGATAGAAGTTTCGTATTTGGTTCCAACTTCTGAATATATATGTTGTTTGATGTCTTTATCCTCTTAAGTAATTTTAGATGATGTAAGATAGGGGAATACATCATTAGTCAAGCTGCATAGAGTGAGCCATGACTCTCAGTCTTTGATTTTCAAATCGGAAGTTGTTTGAGAGTTAGCAATACCTGATATATCACAAGCAATGAATATTTCATTCATGAAGGGCATAGAACAAAATTGGTGTCATGCCCTACATATATATGTCTCTAGTATTACAAAAGTCCATATCCATGCACGCTCCTATGTAGTAGCTTCCTGGTGAGTCGCCTTTGAAAAAGATTTTGCTTTCAAACATCACACTTCAATACACCCATTCGAAAATTTATTTTTTGAACAGATATCTGATTTATTAGAGACTATAGTGGGAATTCATCTATTCAATGACCCGTGTTCTTGCAATGATGCTAAAATTCTTTGTCCGGTACAATACAGTTTGACTATGTTTCCATAAGGATAAAAAGTGACCACATAAAATATGTTCCCATTTCTGAATGAACCTATACAAGTGTCATAACTCTTTCTCGTGTCCCTTTCAATATTTTAGGGTTCGACTGGCCTACGCATATCCCCAAGCGCTCATAGACTCTAGAATTATGGTAGGGCTTGCAAACGAGAATATGAAGCCAATGATTTCGCTGTCCAAATCTACTTCCGCTTTTGTTGGAAGTTCCAATAAGTAAGCAGTAAACAATGTCACCATCTCTGACCGTAGAATGCGAGAATGTATGGTCCAGAGCAAATCCAAGATGAATATTCTGATGGCCAAGTAAAAGCTCGAGTGTGGTGTCATTTAAGGTACGATCGTTCTTGTCGTAACCATGAGACAATCTCGCAGTGATGGTCAGGCCTTGAACAATCAGATATTGAGATCTCAAATCTTTCAAAGAATCTACAGCCATCTTAGGAATGTTAGTATGGATGTATTCAAACTGCTCATGCACTTTGAAAGAATCCTCGTAAAGGACTAGAAAGTTGATTGGAGTATTTTTCCCATCCGATACGAGAGATGCCCAGGACCAACTGGGAGCAAACTTCAACTCCGAGGTAAGCCGATGTACATTTTGATTGTAGCCCTCTTCAAAGAGCAGTGGTTTTGCTACATTCCATAAGAGACCTCTAGCGAGATCATCCAGCCATATCCCTGCGAGATAATGGGATTCGAGGCGGTCCTGAAAGACTTTCGCTATTCCAGTAAGAGCTGCCAATCTATCCTTATTTTGCGTGATGAGCAGTTTCGAATATTCGTTGATCAAACCAAGCCACCTATCCAGGACTTGATGTTTGTCTAGCGAATTGATACCAGCTAGCTTTGATCTAGACGTTTCGTATATCTTCTCAAGAACAGTGCATTCACAGCGAAGTTCAAATTTGCATTCCATGATTAGCTCTGTAGGGTGAAAATGAATGGTACGTGGTGCCAACTGCCGTTCTTGAAATACCCACGCTCTTGATAGTAGGGATGTAATTTCGTGGTCGGCAGGATCGCTGTGGCGATTTCTCATGCGGATGTTAAAACGTTGATGTACTGAGTGAAATGAAGGCCGGATATAGACCATTTTGTTTTCGTAAGATCTATGGCTAAAGTTGATAGGGAATGCGCTAAGATCTGAAATTCGACCGTGCTTCAAGCTCCGGGTATTGAGGCAACCTTTACTGCTGTCTTCTGCTGCTGTTGCGGCAATATTTACCCAGCCTTTGGAGTATACTTTGGCCATCTGGGCCGCCTGTTCTCTCCAATCAGCGTCGTCCTTTTGGATAATACATAAGCTATCAATCCACAGGTATCGTATGCGAAGCTTTCGGAGGATTGTAACAACATCGGCAAATGTTTTCGGTAGATCGCATATCTCAATACCTTTCCTATGCTTCCAATAGGTTTCTTTATTTGTCTGGATGAATTGAGCATCTCCCCAACAATGGCTTAAAGTTGCGTACGGCTCGGTAGCTTCAACAACATTCATGCTCTCAACCAGCCGGATAGTTTCACCTTGTTCGCCACTCAAGTCCAATAGTCGAGTTGGTACAAACGGTAGACTATCTGCTTGGGTAGAACAAATTCTATGGCTTTCGCAGCAATTTTTGACCCATTTTTGTACAACTTCTACGCAATTCTCGACCGTGATCTTGGGATGAACTTCTTCTGCCACGCCAAAATGACCAAGCTTTAAGTTTGAGCTTGGGGTAGATGGTTGATCTTTGGTTTTTTAGTGCAAATTTCAGCTCGTTTCTTACACTTGTTGATACTGACCTGGTAGTGTATAGTACTCGAACTGAAGGGCCTTTTGACGCTCAAACTGATGTCCTTGCGGGCGTGGCCTCTTGGTATTTTTTCTCAGTGCGCTCCACCTCGATAATGATCTTAACACACTGGATTCCTCATAAATTGAATCGCCATCTTCTTCCTGGAAAGATTTTACTTCTACCCGCAGTGGACAGTTGGAGCGTTTGTATAGATCGATTTGAAAGGGCTTTGACAAGTCGAAAAATGTCAGTTTTTGACCCATAATATCCAAGCCTGCCATAATAACCGAGCAATAGGCACAAGACTTGGCCCCAAGATTTAGTTTTGAGGATTCAAGTTTGAGATGACGTCCCTCTGTAGAGTCCACATCAAAACAAAGGCCCCATTTCGATCTCGAACTTTCCGAGTATGCGTCGAGGTCAAAGCAAATTGGACACTCTCGATATTGGGGCATGGAAGCTGTATTTTTGACGAGAACCGTTAGCTTGATAAAACAAACTTTGGGGATTGTACAGACTGCCTGTTGTTGGCAATTATAGTTAAAGCGAGAGGTTTCGGGGTGTTAAATTCTGCGTGGTTTAAGTACTTATCACATTGAAGAGCTATTCTAGCAATTCGAATCATCGTGGAGGGTGATAGATAAAGCCCACCTATAATCGAATAGGCTGGGCACCTTGTGTCCCCTCAGGGTCGTGAGAAATCAAGATCTATCATGATTATTTTGAAGCTCGGAAAGCTGCAGGACTTTTGCGATGCAGTAGACTCGTTAGTCTATTTGTAGAATACAGCCTCGTTATTATCGATATGGTTCGACGCAACAATGGCGAATTTCACTCGTAGGATGTAGGGGTAGTACAACTTCCAGTGTCACTTCGAGTAGCAGGTTGAGTTCAAGCACAACATCGTGATAATATGTTATGCTGTGTCACCACTATACCCACGCAGTCCATCAATACCCGCGAAAGGTTCATGGTTATCGGCATCATGCATAAGTCTATGTTGAGGCTATGCCACTAAGGATGCCAGTGTCAGTCCACAATTGATCTATGCATCGTAACACTACTTATTGTAGCCTCTGTCCTGATTAGTTTCCTACAGTATGATAGTATTCAGCATATGGATGAGTTTGAAGTCTCGGTAATAATGATATAGATTTGGTAATATTTATATAAAATCTGTATTTCAACTTCCATAACAATTTATTGAGGTTTGGTGGAGTAATTAATAAGTCAAAATTATCGTTTTTAGTGGGCAAGGGGTAGGCGAAAAGAGGGGGTGGGCGAAAAGTGGAGTAGGGGACTTTAGAGTCAAGCATGCAACTAGATCCCTCAAAGTTATCCTCTGCGGGCTCAAGTGGGAGCTACATGAGAAATGGAGATAGTGAAGCAAAATTAGAAGAGTATAAATTTTAGGCAGGTTGCAGTAGCTCTTCGAATTCAAAGCCTTGTGATGCACTAGAATGTAACGTTCGAATTACATTTGAACCGATCAATATGCACAGAACAATAAGACCACTTTAATATTTCATCCAATTCATCATTCCATTTTTGACATTCGTACGGAGCATCCGAGCATCGAGCATCGAGCAACTTTATCTATTTCCAGGAAGATATTCGAGATGTTTATTATCTCAACTCTCCCTTTGATCGAACAAAAAAGCAACAAGAAGCTCAACATCACTGGCGCTCACGAAAATGGACACTACAAATTCCAAAGTCTACACCAGCTTCAATCCCCATTCAACTGATACAAGCAGTAAGTAGGATCAAAACCTGCGACAGGTTTTGCACATGAGTACAATCTCGAATTGAAATCTTCTGAGCTGGAAGTAGGTGCTACTCTGGGCTGCTCGAGTTGTTTGTTAATAAACGATGGCCTGCGCATTATTTCTATCCCTCCCTACTACCAAGCCATTCCCCTACCCATGTTCATTTATCCGTATCCCACACAACCACCACAAGATCCCTAAACTCCGCGACCCCAACTCCCTCGCTCGCGCCAATTGCCCTCAAAATTTCTTCGCGGCGGTGATCTCGACTGCTCCCCATTAGTCAACTTAATCTCAACGAGTTATATATATCATATACAGTACTCACGTTCTGCCTATTTTGATATCGATGCGAAGTTTCCTGTCCTTGGTGGTTTCGATGTTCGAGGTAACTTGGACGTCTATGCCCCGTATTCAGCTGTGCAGAGGACTGCGCTGGCGGCGATTGAGAAGGAGATCTTTCGTATGCTCCCAATGGTGGAATTGCATCATAGTTTTCGTTTGCGAAATTTGAAGGCTGCATGTGCCGATGCGTCTCTAATAATGGAAGCCCATCATCGTTTCGATTCGTCAAATTCCAGGGTTGTCTCTGTCCACTCGCCCCTGATAATGGAACGCCATCATCGTCAAGATTCGTAGAATCCAAAACTTGCACCTGTCCATCTTCGCCCAACGGTGAAACCTCATCACCATTATCCCCAAACCCCAAATTCAAAGGTGGCATCTGCATCTGCCCCTGTCTGCGAGCCTCTATTGACGAAAGCCCGCCATCGATTTGATTCGTCAAATTCGAGAGCTGTCCGTGCCTATTAAAATCGCTTGAATCAGCATCCAGTGAATACATAGCCGCACACCAACAAACTCACGACGATCCATCCCCACCCTCCGAGCAATCTAAACACTTTCCTCGCACAACCACACGATCACCTCGTGTATAATTACGACAGGTTTGATAATCCTCGCGAAACGATCCGACATGACACCTGACTCGAAACTCCACGCATCGGTCCGGACATTCGGTGAATTCGTATGCTGTGATATGGCACATCGTATCCTGAATAATAGGCGGTGTGGATAATCTTAGCGACTCGCAAGAATTGGGTTCGGGAAACAGTGTCCTATACTTCCAAGGTTATATATGATCATAGTATATATTAAGGTGCCTTTAATGAAATCCAGATTGGTCTCTCAAAGAGCTGACTATGGTAAATTCGACAATGGAAAATCTACATTTTCAAAGGCCTAGGCACGAGAGCATGTAAGTGTACTTTCTAGACGAGGGAAACACCGAGGAGCAAATTCCATTCTTGTGGGAGCTTCGGGTCATTACACTAGCATTCTCGAACTGAATCAAACATTGAAGAGTCGCTGAACAATGAAGCTAGATTGTCTGACTTAAGACTAAAAATTGAGTATAGAATACTCGAATCAAAATAGCACAATACAAGCTCATAGTATGACTTGAAATTAGACAATATTGATGTACAGAATTCGATAAAGAAAAACAGATGCTATCTTGTGCGTAAAAGACTTTGCTGATTAACATAATATATTGGAACTAGTGAGCGAATGAATCTCTCAAGGACCCAACTCGAGAGGCGTTGATGAGATTTTCCGACTGGGGTATTTGGGCAATTAGTTAATGGATTTGAAAGAAAGAAATCTTGACTTCTTTGAACCAAGCAGATGCCCTAGCTGTAAATATCTGGGACCAATCTGAAAACTCCCTGTGTTCACCATAACAGCTGATCAACCTCCATATCCAACATAAAAACTCAAAAATTATCACAATCTCGCCTTTCCCAGCTCTAAATCAGCCCAATGATCCCTATGAAACTCCACGTATGTATTGCCCTTCCCCTTCTCTTCTATCCAATATAACTTATCCTCCGCTTTAACTTTATCATGATCAACACCCTGTTCACGGAGAGGTGCTTTGTTTTGTTTATTATTATGTATCGGTACCATTTCCTTGACGACGCGGAGGAAGACTGGAACTGCATATTTGGGGAGATGTTTGCGTGTGTGTCTAGGAGTTGTTAGTTAGGGTACGTATTCTGATGAGAATTTCTTGACTCACTTAAGAAGGCCAGCGAAATCGAAATTGCTGATACTCGAGTCGATGAATATCGCTGCACACCCTGCCCTACCATCATGAGAAGGTAATTGGACACCATAAACGATAGCCTCCACAACACCGTCGTACTTTCCTAAAACCTCCGCAACCTCTGCTGTACTGACATTTTCCCCTTTCCAACGGAATGTATCACCTAATCGATCCAAGAAAAACCATCTCCCATCGTTATCTCTCCTCAAAGCATCTCCACTTCTGTAATAAAGATCTCCTTTCTTAAAGACATCTCTCTCAAACTTCTTGTCTGTCGCTTCAGGATTGTCGAAGTATCCAGGAAATGCATCAGTATTCGGAATAGCAACGATAATCTCGCCGCCCTTCTCGTATGGTTCCCGAATGGCGAAACCAGTCTTCGGATCTCTAGCGATAGCACCGGAAACTTCATCAACCTTAACGGGGACGAATGTATCATGAAATTGCCACCTTGAGATGAGACCATGATGTCCTACACAGGTAGCCAAATAGTCTCCGCGTGCGTAGTTCGCTAGAGATAACATCCCTTCCGTACTATTGAAAAACTCTACAACTTCTGGTACACCAAATCGATCTTTAAACTTATTCCATACGTCTGGACGCATACCGTTTCCATACATGACACGAACGCAATGATCTTTGTCTTGTGGGGAGGGAGGTGCAGCGAGCAGATAGCGAGCGGTTTCTCCGACGTAAGTAAACCATGTAGCTCTTGAGTCTCGCACATCTCCCCAAAACTTGGATGTGCTAAACTTTTTGCCGACACAATTCGTGATGCCACTCATCATATTTGTTATAGCAGTAATGCCACCCGTTCCGTGATACAATGGCATACAGTTATACCATCGGTCATCAGCCATTACTGGCGATTTGCCTGCCAATCGCTATGGAATTGTTAGCAGTCCTCGGACATGTTCAGCACTCAATTAGCGACTCACCGAGACACCTGCCATATAACCTCTTGAGACTTCAAAAGTACATCCCTTTGGTAATCCTGTCGTTCCACTTGAACTTGATTAGCTATCAGGTTTTCACAGGCCACGCAAAATACAAACCTAGTATATAATACAGCCAAAGGCGAATTTCCTTTCACCCCTTCCCTATAAACATCTTCAGGCCTTTCTGCCTTCGTACTTCGTATTTCCGACAGCGTAGAAGTATCCAGATATACAATCTTGATCCCAAGCTCTCCCTCCAATGTCTCTTGCTCAGCCTCAATTCTTCCTCTGAGTTCCGGATCGCCATCAACTAAAATGAGTTTTGACTTCGGGACCTTAACGCAATGAATCAAAGCTTTGCCGGCTAGGTTATAATTAATCATTGCTGGAGCAGCTCCAATTGACCACAGGCCAAGCCATGCAAACAAAAAGTCCGGAGAGTTTTGGAGATACAATGCCACCAAATCGCCGGGCTTCACACCCTGAGAAAGGTACCACTGTCCATATTGGTTCACTCGGTCATAAGATTCCGCCCAAGTGTAACATCCCTCACGAGACCAAAGACATTCTGTGTCTGGATGGATTTTGACGCGGTCCTCAAAAAGATAATACAGGCATATCCTTTTGTTCTTCTCTACGCAGGTATGCTTTAGAAGGGAGAAAGTGTAATTGGTTAAGGTTACTCACCAGCTTCCGCATACCATTTCGTGGCCCTTCTCATTTTTAATTTATCGTTCAAATCTTTTAATATAGAATATTTGCCCTCGAGATACATTGCCGCAGCAGATGTACCTGCCACGACTGCTGTTGCTATTCATGATTAGTATACTCGAGTAGAATTTTAACTTTGTATATAAGGTTCTAGGTAAGACAGTCGGAAAATATTATAAGAGCTTGTAGAATGCGGGGGGGTTGAACTTACCAAGCGCCATGATGATGTTATTGTAGGTTAAAACTGTCTCACTACTGCAGGTGTATTCTTAATTGTACGCAGTCTTAGACACAAATATCCAAAGTTGCAAAGAAGCTATGATTATCGGAACAATGCCAACGGAAAAGATGAAAGAGAGGAAAGATGGAGGAGGTAAGAGGGTACGTAGATTGACAAAACCAACGATTACTGTACACCTGGGCACTGTTGGTCTTCACCGGTAAAGCTATTGTCAATTTGTCGATCACCGAGGCATGTTGCCCCGGATTTCTAACTCCAACTCTGAATCTTGATTGGCTCTGTTGAAGTCATAACTCGGGATGCAAGTGTGCCGTCGCTTTTATCCACCTCCGCCTCTACCATTAGTCGAAATCAAACGCGGAGGGGGGAGTTGAGAGGGGATTTATTCGACGCTAGTGTTACAAAATACAAACAGGAGTCAGGACAGGATGAATGAATCAGATCGGAATCATCATATATCATATATGGATTCATCCGCCTTCAATCACTATTTGTGTACTAAGTACTTCGTACAAGGAAGAACAATCCGGTATCGATATCTGAATGAAAGATGTTTAATATAACGGTTAATATAATCATACTGGCAAGTTGTCTTGGTAGAACCACAAAACGGTCATTGGTAGAGAGAGTCATTGGTAGAGAGATATATAAAAGATAAGGAGTGAGAGTGGATGAGATGAAAGATGATCTCAGCGACGGCAGAAGAATTTGCACAACATGAACCAATCAGAGAGAAATGCGACAAAGTACGAAAAATTGAGAGTAGGTATGATTTGTTTCTATTGAAGCTATCAAAAGCAAATTTATAAGGTGCCCGCCTCGAAACATCAATGCCGATCCAACGACCAATGATTGCTTTTGCCATAACCTCGATCACTCCAAATCCCTTGATAACACTCTGATAATAGCACTCAGTTCAAAAATCCCATCATCGTCTATGCTAATATAATACTTCAAGTGCACCTAGACTTCAAACCAGTTAGCAGAGACTCTATAAGTTTGTTTGACGACAAATAAAGTAAACTGGATGTTGTTGAGCTCATAGATCTTGGTTAAGTTGAATTTTCATGACTCCGGAGAGTTCAGTATTTTCAGTGCATTTTTCTTAATCATAGTAGAAAATGGGTATGATGCTGCGCGATGAATTGTTATAACATACCTTATGAGATAAACATTGAGACGGTTGATGGATGATCTATGTTAGTTGTCGAGGTGAAATGTGTAGCAAACTTTTGTTCAATATGTTGAGAATGGTGGTAAATGACGAAACACTTCCTAATACTTCGAACTGTTAGCAATGAGGTTCGATCAAGGTTGAACCAAGAAATTAATAATTGTATGGAAAGGAAATCAGAATATGTAAGAATGAATTTCACCCTCTCGCAAGATATAGCGACCCCGGCGAGGGTGCCATCAAAGTGAGGTCAATCGCAAATTATCTCATCATTTTAAATAAGGAAGAAGAGTGTGAAAGGATTTGTGAATGTACGAACCTTATTCATGGATACCTGTGATGATACAGAAGGGCGTTCAATGAGAGGAGTATTGCGTGAGTAGATAGATCAATGGAAGTCTATCATATCAAGTTCAACAAGTTCATCAAGTCTTGAAGTTTTGATCGTTATAGTTGTCGTGATCGTGGTCGTGGTCGTGGTTGTGTTTGTGTTTGTCGTAGTTGTGTTTGTAAATTGAATAGAAAACGATTGGAAGAAGTTTTTTTTTTTATAAGTTTTTAAATTTCCGTTCGAAAAGCTTTGAACTTCCCAAAAGTACGCTAATCTAATATGATCTAGCGTCAATTACTAGGTACCTGCTCTGAATTTTTGATGCCTCAAATGCCTAGGGCCATTTCGCTTAGATTTTGTTGCCCACACGCTGGGTTTTTGGACTTTTGACTTTTCGAATTTTGAACGACATCAAGAAATACATCGACAAACCTTCGACCAACGACACCCCGTACGTTATTCTCAATTCTGTACTTAATTGATTGAACTTCAAAAACGCATCAACTAATACACTCTTTTCAGAAGCAATCACAATGGGTGACGCAGATATCAAAGCATCTTCATGGAGACTGGTTGAGGTCGGCCGTGTCGTCCTCGTAACTGGTGGACCACACGATGGCAAGCTTGCCGCGATCGTTGAGATCATCGACCACAAGCGCGTATGTATAAATGGTCAAGATTTGAGGAAAATGGGCAAAAATCTAACATTCCAAAATAGGCCCTTATCGATGGCCCAGCAACCGATAAACTCGCCGCTGTTCCAAGACAAGCAATCTCTCTCGCCAATGTCGTTCTCACACCTCTCGTCCTCAAGGGTCTTCCAAGAGCATCGCGCACTGGTGTTGTTAAGAAGGAGTGGGAGAAGGCTGGTATCGAGAAGTTGTGGCAACAAAGCCCATGGGCACAAAAGCGTGAGAAGCAAGCCAAGAGAGCTGCTTTGACGGATTTCGAGCGATTCAAGGTTATGAGGTTGAGGAAGAGAGCTGGATTCCAAGTTAAGGTCGCCAGGGCTAAGATCGCCGCGGCATAAATTTGGTAATGGGATATTTGGGAGCGCAAGCAAAACTACACAAGGGTTGATGGGTTCCTTTGCTCTTGAGTGAGCTTTGTATCCTACGTCAATTTGACCGGCGTAATGAGCATATGGACTTCAAAAATACCTCCAAACCAATTCTCTCTAGATCTGAATACTGGGCGTTATTTTGAGTGTGATTTGGTTCTGGAATCTTTGAAATACCCTCGACATGAGAGCTGCAGAACACATTCTTGCGCTACGAACTAGGAGCCATTACAGTACTTTTTTGGACAAGTCCAGATTCTGATACTAATAATTCAACAACCATGATACTTTGATACTATGATATCAAAATGCACCTTGATCCAGTCTGACGTCGTTACAACATTGTACCCCTTAGAAATGCCTATGCCCAATGCCCAGCCATTGATACCACGATTACCTAATCCTTAGCGAACTTTCATAACCTTGGAACCTTAAACAATTGTAACAGCGACGACCTCGATATTTGAATCTATAAACTCATATACTATATCATCGTCTTCTTGAAAAGTCAGGTTAGTGAATGTCATTATGTTCACAAGTTATCAGCCTTGTTGTGGAGTTTTCCGCCGTACAAGAAACCTGCACCCGCCCCCGTCCCCCCTCCCCCAATTTCTTTAGCGTACGCACAAAATTTCGGAAAATCAAAATAACGACAATATCATCAATTTCTAACAAATTCTTGTATAGCCATAACCACCACCCAGCATGTCTAACCCACGCATTGAAGAACTCCCAGATAACGAGGAGCCAACTAAGCAACAAGTTACCGCCGAGGATGAGGGATCCGATAGCTCTGACTCTGAGGGAGAGGGAGAAGTAGAATCTGGAATTCCAGCAGGTGCTGGAGCCGTCGTTCACTCCCGTAATGAGAAGAAGGCACGCAAGTCAATTGCGAAGCTTGGTCTCACAAGAGTTCCTGGTATTACCAGAGTTACTTTGAGACGACCAAAGAACGTAAGCAATTTTTAGTTGGTTTGCGATTTGTGAAGGAAATTCCCGCGATCAAGGCATGGAGCTTCGCAGCCGCTTCAAAAGCGCGGGGTAGCTCTGACAGAATTGGAGCATAATTTTACGACTTTTTTACTGATTCTATATCGTGTTATAGATCCTCTTCGTTATCAACAACCCAGAGGTTTACAAATCTCCAACTAGCAACACATACATGTAAGGAATTTCTACCCCGCACTCCGAAAATAGATTTTGATCTAATACTTTCCCAGTGTCTTCGGTGAGGCTAAGATTGAGGATCTTAACTCTCAAGCTCAAGCTTCTGCTGCCGCACAATTGGCTGCTCAAGAGTCCCACGATCACGCCGGTCACGATCACTCTGGCCATGACCACTCCCACGATCACGGAAAGGGCAAGGCTGTTGACACTGGTGATGAGAAGAAAGAAGAAGAAGAGGATGATGGAGAGGAGGTTGACGCCACTGGACTAGAGGACAAGGATATTGAATTGGTCATGACCCAAGCCAGTGTCTCGCGCAACAAGGCTGTTAAGGCATTGAAGGAGAATGACAATGATATAGTCAACTCTATCATGGCCTTAAGCATATAGTTCTAAGCTGGTTCAGTGGGATCTTTAGGCATTGATATTCTAGGTTGAAGATCTACTAATGGATGGCAATGGTACAACGTGGAGATACAAAAACATACCTGGTACATACCCGCATAAATTCGGGAGTGCTATATAGTATGACCGCAATTCGATTCTATGTCACCTCAATATGTATTAATATACTCAACACCGTGAAATATGACTTGGCAGCGATACAAATTTTCTTCAACAATATCCCTTCTTCAAAAATCATATCAACACTATGTGAATTATAGAGACACTCTATTACAAATTTTTAAAAACTAGAAATGTTCCAGTTCTTGTCCGATGAATTCGGGCTCCTTCATCAGGCTGAACATTTGGGCAGACTCACGTGATAATTCATTTTCTAGCTCGAAACGAGACTTGTAGCTTTTTGACGACGAAGTCAACACATTTCAGTCCTCCACTCCCTAATCATATATCAACACCTTCACAATGGCAGCCGGAGTAAGTTTATTCTCTTAATTGAAGTCTTGTCGCTATCGGCAGAACGGTATTTCCCAAACCTCGCTGTCGTGCAGACTTTGCACCCCTCCGAAGAATTCCGAAGAACTTATGCCTCGACCTTCATTCCCCTCACCCTTCGCGAGTCCGAATAATTACTAACCACACTACTCCTACAGCGCAGCGCAGCCCTCAAACTCGACTGGGCCAAAGTTTCCCAATCCCTCGGACTCAAGGGAGCCACCGCGTCCTCCCTCCAAGCATTCAAGAAGCGCAACGAAGATGCCCGACGCCGCGTGCAAGCTCTCTCTGAGCAACCCACCAAAGTAGACTTCGCACACTACAGGTCGATTCTCAAGAACACTGCCGTCGTCGATGAAATCGAGAAGCATTTCTCTACATTCAAACCAGCAACATATGATGTAGCTAGACAGATTAAGGCGATTGAGACATTCGAGGCACAGGCTATTAAGAATGCAGAGGAGACCAAGGGTAGAGTGGATTTGGAATTGAAGGATTTGGAGGCGACATTGAAGAATATTGAGGAGGCTAGACCATTTGAGGATTTGACTGTGGTATGTATTGGCTTTGGGAAGGGGTGGGGAAAGACAATGGGAAGAGATGGGGTTGGCTAATGCATGTTGTGTGTCAATAGGATGAAGTTGCTGCTGCACGCCCAGATATTGATGAGAAGACTGCTCAACTTGTTTCCAAGGGTCGCTGGGGTGTTCCAGGTTACAAGGTACGTTTGAAATGGGATATTTTTGTGATTTGGAACGATACGGCGGCTAACACGTTTGCAGGAGAAATTCGGCGACCTTTCAATGCTTTAGATGGAATAAATTCGAGATTCCCTTTTCTTTGTTACCTGTACTATTGTAGATAGGGAACGGTGGTGGAAGAAGCAAGATCATGGTCGTTGATCCTTCACATGCCAAGTTGGCTAATCATGATATTGTTTCTCCGACTTTGTGAAGTACTGATGACCTTTTTGATTTGGTTGAATGCTGTCATTAACAATTCGTCAAATCAAGCCTGTGAGATGTTGGGACTAGATGTATATGATATTCATCACTCCCGAAGTCACGAGAAATGGGGATATTGAAAAGCAAACCATCATTTCATCAGCTGTACGGAGAATGTTTTACAGTTGACTTAAACTCCCTACCCAGAATATGAAGATATCCATACATCCACAACCTACCTCTCACCATTTAACTTCCTCGCTCCATTCCACCCAATACGTTTCTTCCTTTACTCGAGTTTCAAAATCATCCAAACCACCCAAAACCCACTTTACCCCCTTGACCAACTCTCTCTCGGCCCGTTGAGCTTCTTCCAACACCATCCCTTTTAACCAAAAAGTATGTGGCCACCCAACCTCTACCCTCATTCTCACATCATACCCCCTTTCCTTTAAACCAAGCCCCAAACACACACCATCGGAATAATATATATCATTTGTACAGAGCTGTATGAACCATTTTGTCTTGATATGCTCTCTCTTGGATGAGTCTGCGAGCTTGGATATTTTATTCTGCTTCAATTCCTTTTCCAGCTTCGGCATCTCCGCCAACATCTCCAAAGGCATCTTATACTCCCTCACCCGATTTTCCCTCGTCACCGCCGGCGTATTCAAAATCCCCGTATAAAATTCCTCCCTCATACTCGTATGTATATCTCTCCATTCCTCGGGTATACTCGTCCCGTTCTCCGTGGCATCGCATGTTACTGGACATCGTAATATGACGCCTATGATGCTCTCCTCTCCTATTCCTCGCTCCTGGAGACTAGCAAGTGCAACCGTAGCAGCTAGTTGCCCGCCGCTTGAACTCCCGATTAAGATGAATTTTTGCAGGGGATTGCTGCGGCG
>NGKI01000003.1:591808-606017 GCA_002162615.1 Myriosclerotinia duriaeana
CATCTTTTGAGGGGTTGAGGGGTTGATGGGTTTGTTTGTTTGTTTGGGGTTTGAGTTGTACTATACTACTATGCAATGCCGCGCAGAAAATGAAGAGTTTGACCTGAACTAACGGATTCTTCAATTCTTCAAATAATATGAGATAAGATGGGATGGAAATAATTGTAAGTTTGAACTTTGAACTTGTATTAAATATTCATATTTATAGTGGCTATAGTAGTTTACCATTCAAATGATAGGTTACCAACGGAGGAATGATCAACAGCAGTATAGATATCATCATCTATTCAATATACACACAAATCGAGATATTGTCGCCTGTTGTTTGACAAGTATTTTTCCGTTGTGAAGATGCTTGGAAAGGCGTCTAGATGTAATGGTGTTCTATATATTATATAGTGTTCTACGTTACATAGATGTGTGAATGCATGCAGGGGCTTTTGGCCGAGGCGGGGTATCTCCATTAAATACTGAATAGGTTGTTACCTAGAAAGTACCTAGAAATTACATATTACTATTACTGTTGTATTGATACACAATTTGAGCCTCGCTAAAATAATATCCGAAATATACCTAATGTTAGCTACCTAGTCCCTTGCGACCCTTTTATTAATCAATATCTATCCAAGCAGTTCCATCCTTTGTATTGAGATAGCTTCGGCAGCATATGGTTCTAACTGTCAAATCACTGCTTCTAATAATAAGCGGTTGGACTCGTTGGAGATATTCTAGTCGGGAAGAAGCAACGATCTGGTAGGCCCAATGGGAAAAATTGACCGGCTATGTTTGGTTTAGTTTGAGGTGTTTGGGGTTGATTGGGGAGTGAAAATGTGTTTGAAGAAGAATGGCACATGGAGGGAGGGAGGACTTTTACTTGTAGTTATTATTACCTATAGAACTATCTAGTATGTAGGTACTATTAACTCCCAAGTCGATGATGGCGGGGTGAATTGGTACAAGCGTTTTGGGTTAGTAGATGTAAAAGTAATGCAAGTACCTACGGAGTACCTACGGAGTAATAATGAGGGGTAAAACTAGACCGTAGTTTTTTCTACACCGCTTTGCCGCAATAGGGTTAATATGAGCGGCATTACAAAAGCGGTGAAGTACCTAACCTTCTAAAACATTTTATGACATATTAGGTACTCCGTACGAAGTACTAGGAATTCATTCCTTCGTACATGACAACTTAAAATCTCTAAGTTGGACATACTAGTTAAAATCATGGCTGGAACACCAATTAAGATACCGGGAAAGAATCTTCGCGATTCCAGTAAATCTGCGGTTCTAGCAAGAAAGAATTTGGTAGGTATATATTTTCATAACAAAAGCAAATACTGAACCAACCAATCAAGCTAATTCTAGAGTATAGAAACGACCTCGTGGCAGGCCTCTCAAACCACAATCCTCGAAACTCACGTCAAATATGTCACAATCTCTGTCTTCCGCGCCTCGAAAATCAAGAGTTCGCACTCTGAAGAATATCAAATCGAAGCACAAGATGTCACAACTCGAGAAACTGCCAACAGAACTTCTCGAGACGATTTTCCTCTTATCCTTGAATTTGAATCTGCCGGAATGCAGTCCAGTTATAGGAGGAAAGCTAAGCAGCGAGACTATCTATTGTAAGACTATTATTGCTGCTTTTGATACAAACTGGGGTAGGTGGTATGGAAAGACACATAAGACTCTGTATGAGGCAATCGCTACTTCTAGCGAACGTTACCTCCAGGTATGTCTAAACTCTATACCCAAACTGTGTTTACCTGACAATAAGCATCCAGTCTCGGATCTTGAGATGTCGTTGGGCAAGACTGCCGGTGCTTCTCCGAAGTCAAGATCAATGGGTGCGGAAGTATGGACAAGAGCTTAAATTTACACCCATGGAGGTGGGCGTTATGACACGACATATATGTAGCCGTGAAAGTGGCATTGAAGTTGTCGACTCCAATGCTGTTTCGGCAGCTGAGCTACTCGATCATCAACTTGCAAGATATCGTTATATCATCAAGAAGGTCGGGGAATGGAGTCCTACTCTAGACCAAATCCATACTGGTCCGCATCTTATGTTTGAGTTCAATCATACATCGACGTATTCGTACGCTGATGGCATAGAGATACCTCATACACTGTTGATGGGGCCATGGGATGAAGGGGCTGTCAAGTTTCTATTTTGGCTAGTTATTGGAGGAGCACGCATTGATTGGCTCACATCAACTAGTGGAGAGGTATTATTCTCACTGAACTATGTGCGTGGCGAAGATTTGGCTAACAAGAATCTAGGCGGCTATGATTGGATATAAAAATGCTGTCCGAGAAAATAAGATCGAGGTAATGCAGCTGTTATGGTTTGCTGGTGTGATGAAGAAGGTTGATGAAGATATTATCAAATATACATTCGAACATGCGGATGTAAACCAACACTTCCCTGCTGTTTTAAGCATGATCTATTCTATGCGCTTGCCCTTGGACCGCGGAAAAATAATTGAGGCGATTTCTCAATTCAAAGATCGTCCTGAACATGAGGACTATATTGAAAAGGTTAAGTTGATTGAGCAGTTTGAGGATTGGCATTGCAGGATGTTAAATACATAGAGACTATTGATATTTTTTTGGTCGTTTATATCAATTAACAATTTAATGCTAATTTAACAACATCATAACGCCCAAGTCTGTGTTGAGACTGCGTCTTTGAATCTGAATTCCCCGATTGCAAAATGACATAATTCACGTGATCATGATTATGATTAAAATGTACTAGTCCAAGCTTTTTTGATAGAAATATTTCTAAAACAGAAGATTCAAGGTAAGGCTCACGAAGCAGCAAATGATTCGTAGACGATTGTATTAGCTATTTCTAGCTGCTATGCGGTCTCCTCTACATAATCCTGTGCCATCAGCATCTTTGTTGAGATACCTGCGGGCGCAATCTGAAGGCATTTGTTTTTTCAATCCCAACCCTCGACCGGGTTATTTCTTCGATCATGCACCCCATGTCACGGCTTCTGGCGTAGGATACTTTAATCCTTCGAGGTCATATCGGAGGTCATTTTCCACGTCCATACCGCGTAGCGCAACTGTAGAGATTGGTATTCCTTCTCTGGATTTCCCGGAACCGCGATTGGCCACCTCGAATTCGACCTTCAATTCCTCTCAACCCAGACGGACTACTATATCGTGCAAGAGATCTACGAACCAGAGTCGTCCGCAGACAAGTCGTGGGATATCTACAGGCGCAAGAAAATGGCCGTTTAAGTTTTGGTCGTCAAAGAGGGGCGGAAAGCCTTTACACCCAGACGACCTACTAAGTCGCAGTGAGGATGGAAGAGATATAGATGTGTTTAGTCTAGGACGCTCTGTATCTGTAAAAGCTGCCAGCGAGCCTCGGCTCAGATGCACAGAGTTGGATGAAAATGGAAATGTAGTTCTTGTCAACGGAGAATTCAAGAAGAGCGAACTTATTGCTAAAGTAGGCAGGATCATTTTTCTCGCGGACTTTTTGATGATGGCCCAACTAACTTGCATATAGTATGGATTGCTTCCTCGAGATCTTCGGAAAATCGATTCTAGTACACTTCCGCATATTCTTGTTCGCCCTTCAGCTATCCTTATCAACCTCCTCCACCTTCGAGTCCTTATAAAGTCTAACAGAGTTCTGATTTTCGACGCTTATGGATCTACTGATTCCTACACACAATCACTATTCATGTACGATTTGGAAGGGAAGCTTCGCCAGAAGCAAACCTCTATGTCTGCGGGTGGCCTTCCGTACGAATTCCGTGCCCTCGAAGCTGTCCTAATATCCGTCACATCTGGATTGGAAAAGGAATTCGAAACAGTTAGAGAACCGGTTGTTAGAGTCCTGCAAGAGCTAGAAGAGGATATCGATCGAGACAAGCTCCGATACCTCCTCATTTACTCCAAGAAACTCGGCACATTTGAGCAAAAAGCAAAATTGGTCAGGGATTCAATTGACGAGTTATTAGAGGCAGATGATGATTTGGCTGCTATGTATCTTACCGAGAAAGATCATGATTTGAAGAGAGGAGAAGATGATCATACAGAAGTCGAAATGTTGTTGGAGTCATACCACAAACTTTGCGACGAAATCGTCCAGGAGTCCGGGAATCTGGTTTCTAACATTAGGAACACTGAAGAGATGTATGTTTATAATCCTCCATTCTGCTCCCATTCACATGAACTAATTTAGAGATGAACAGAGTCAAGGCCATCCTCGACGCAAACCGCAATTCCCTTATGCTTCTCGAACTCAAAATTTCCATTGGCACGCTCGGCATGGGATCCGGTGCATTCATCGCCGCTCTCTATGGCATGAATTTGAAGAACCACATTGAAGAATCTGACCTCGGTTTCTTAGGCATATCTGCCTGGTGCGGAATCTTCGCAGCAATCGTATGGTTCTACGGAATCTCCAAACTGAAGAAGGTCCAACGAGTTAGTATGTGGGGAGAAAGTGGAATGCGGGGCAGAAATTGGAGGGTAGCAGAAGATGAAGCGAGGGCGTTGGAAATGGATAAGGGAAGGAGAGAAAGGGGAAGAAGATTGAAGGAGGAGAGGGGTAGTGCGATGGAAGAGGTTAGGGCAAAGGTATTGGAGCAGAGAAAATCTCTCCATGGTGCTGTGGCGGCGACTCATGCGCAAGCTGCTGCTCATGCGGAAAAGAGGGCTGCACTTATGGCAGCTAGAAGTGCGGGACATGGACATGGACATGGCCATGCGAAAAAGGGGTTAGATACCGCTACTAATAGTTAAGGGGGGTTCATTTTCAATGGTATGTTGATGGGCGGTGAAGATTATTTGGATCAATGGCGTTATGGATATGTGTGTATGAGTATATGTACGATATGAGAATGAGGAGTTGGGCGTTTTCTTTTTCCAAAAGTCTTATCAAAGCGTAGGTGGGTAGGAGAACTTTTGAGTGTTGGGTTTAGATTAGATTAGATGTGTGAGATACTACGCACAAGATTCCTCTCTGAGTTGGGTCCATGATTGATTATGAGATACTTGATGGACTTTACTTTATTGCTTTTACTTTGTATTGTTTTGGTTTGCTTTGGTTTACTTTGCTTTGCTTTGCTTGATTGTGTTTCGATGAAGTTTTTTATTTGGTGGTGGTGGGAATTTGTTGGTGAGGATGATTATGTTGTAAGTAGATGGAAAGATAGAGAGATGGAGAGATGAATAGATATATGGATAGATAATATCCAGTCGAATGAAAATATAGATATCCATGGATCTACGATCGAGGTCCAATCCATCAAGCCGATGGATATAGATAAACTCATCAGGCAGGATTCAGGGGACTGGAGTTAGGAAAACAAGACAGACTCACTTACTTCACTCACCGGGAATTATTACTAAAACAACCTTACGTTTGAACTTTCAAGGGTTGTAATGTTTACTTTACTGGGAGGGGGTTTTTTTTTTATTTATCTTAGATTGAACATTTGAAAATTTGAAAGTTTAAGCGTTTCAATATTGGAACAATGGAATTGGTTTGGTTTGGTAACTTTAGTTCTTCTATGCATGCAATTAGTCAATCAGTCAGTCAATCAGTGTACCTACAATACCTACAATACCTACAATAGATAAAGTAAGTCCGTCTACTATATATTTTCTCGTTACATCCATACATCCAAATTATCCAACCCAACCCAGCTGATGTGATGGACTGGAGATTGCAACAGCTGCCCAGCTGGAGCTTATATTATCCATCCTTTCGGGGGTTCCATGTTCCATGTTCCATTCCAGGTTTAGATACTCGAGTATTGAATGGATGGGGAAATAAATGAAGGATGAGATGAAATCATCAAATACTCCTAATTGTCATGCCTGGGTTGGAGGACCCATTCGCTTTATTTTGTATTCGATCGCTTCGGATTCTTTCATGCACGTCGGGTGTATTCATGAATTTCTTCTGGAGTTCTATATATTATCTAGTTGTGAAATTTTTATATCGCATCGTCTCATCCCATCCTATCCCATCCCATATCGACAAAATAGGGGTATCCATCATTCATCATTCATCATTCGTGAATCATCTCCTCATTCCATCAACCAAGCAATTCACAACTCCCACTGGTATCGAAAAACCCTATGCAAAAATTACCAGACATACTAAGGTATTTTGCCTTCTTGTATCAAAATATACCCATCGCCATGAATACGGATAGCCAAAAAAAGCGAATTTCAATAACACCCCAAAAATATGCACGAACCAGCTCATTTCCTCCTCATCCCCTATCCATGTAACCTCTCCTTTTTTAATGGAATCCCCTCTCTACATCATCCACATAGTCACCATTCCTCCTCCCCCCCCCCTTAATTATCTGTAGAGGCACTCGCAGAGGCGTCCTTGCACCTTTGACTTCCCCTTCAACTTCCCATCATCATCCTCAACCCCAATATCCACCCTCCCCACCCATCTCGACCCCTCCACTCTCCCCCCACTAACCGCAAAAATCCCATATCTAAAATACATATCCTCTTGATACCCGCCAACCAGTGATAGCCAGCGACCTGGAATACCATAGCCGCATTTTTGAGGAACAGGAAGAGGGGATTAAGAAGGGAGAAGGGCGGATATGTTGAATCTTATATTGACTAATGGGGTTCAACAGATATGATAGAGATAATAGAGATCTTGGTATTTGGCTTAATGTAAGGAGGGTGGAAGGCAGAGTTCGGGAGTTATGGGTACGGTATCTGAAGAAGATGGAGAGGATGGTTGGGGTAGAGATGAGAGGAATGATGGGGGACAGAGGGTGATGGAACTGAAGAGGGTGTGGAGGCGGTTTGGCTGTGATTTGGATGTTATGTGGCTTGAGGGTGCGCTGGTGCTATCGCAGGATTCACTTTGTAGGTCGGTACCCTATGATTAGTTAATTAACTTTATCAAGTCAATAAAGCTAATACTAAGATATGCAAGATGTTCACTTACGCGAGGTGTCCGGCCATTGTGTGTGAATTCATGACAGTGTTCGTAATAGTTTCATCGCTAAACTTTTTCCACTCAGCTTCCACCAATGCCCATTTCTCTTCAGCATCTATGTACGCTTTCGATTCATGTCCATAATGCTTGACGATATGTACTATGTTCTTAGTATAATTGCATCGAGCCAAGTCCCAGTCGGCGCGAAGTTGACGACAAGTTTCCAAAGTAAAGCTTTTAGGAAAGTATGGCTCAGGTAAAATGGTGAAATTCGCAAGATTGTCGTCAGGTTCTGCCAAAACACCACCGTTGTCTTCAAATAGTTTCTTGAGATAATCTCCCGATTTTTTGATACCCTTGAGTCCCCAAGCAGGTTGATTGATCGCTAACTGAGCATTTTGATAATCTTCGATACTTGGTGCTCCATCTTCCATGGATGGAATTGCAAACTCGGAGAACCAGTCTTGAATCAATGGATCATGGTTACCGGAACTCACAGTAAACAACCGAGCCGCAATATGTAGATATTGTGACTGTTCACTCTTGGATACCCTGTTCTGGGCACCGGAGGACAACAAAATCAAAGCTTGTCGAATGACCCCCTGAATGCAAAGGCTGTAGAATGCCGACAGCCACCAAATTCGACTCCGCATATTTTCTTTCATAAAAATGACTCGAGATAGTTCATCTAAATACTGATCTAGTTGTAGTTCGATGTTCCGTATGCAATCGACCTTACAAATAGATAGTTCACATGCCTCGTGCGAATTTTCTAAGCCTCCTGATGCATCGACGTAGAGAGCTTCGATGCAAGTGCGGAGACAGGTCAGGGAGTAAGCAATCAGTTGGTTCTGCAGATTCAAATAAGCTTAAACCACAATTGATATGGTATATATCACGTACACTTCCAATGCCTGATTGGTATACAGCAGTATCACCTACACTTCCAATGCTTGCTTGGTATACAGCAGCAGAATTTAGCAGTATTATGAAATCTCCCAAGGTTCCGTTGTGAAGGCTCATCCAAGGATGAATTGCTTTCTGTGTGCTTTCACATTCGAGGAGTCCCCAGAGAATTGTCAAAATACAGTCATTAAGCGGTTTCAAAACAGCTGGTACAGTCTTGTGGAACCTCTCTAGCAAGGGCAACCGCCTTCGCTGTAGACCAATCAGTAGCGATTTGCCAGTTTCCAAATTTTGAAGAAAGTCATCGACTTTTGTATGGCTTGGAGCGCTCATAATGCCGGGGAGTGGATCTTTCTCGCGTTGCTCGAACATCTCCAGGTGACAATGATTTGCATATAGCCAAGGTCTGTGCATATCTAATGTTGCTGATGAATGCGGCGATCCG
Organism: Myriosclerotinia duriaeana; assembly: GCA_002162615.1. Classification (NCBI taxonomy): domain Eukaryota; kingdom Fungi; phylum Ascomycota; class Leotiomycetes; order Helotiales; family Sclerotiniaceae; genus Myriosclerotinia; species Myriosclerotinia duriaeana. Next base: position 600,112 of record NGKI01000003.1, read on the forward strand.
AAGATTTTCTTAGGACACAAAGATATCGGAAGCATTCTGCTTTTGATATCGCCCCGCTTGCATCCGATGCTGTACCATGGTCCACCTTGCTTCCCTTCACACTGACCGCAACATGATTGTGCATCGCACTACGAACGGTCAGCTTCTAACTCTAGATACCCCTAGAGTGCATTGATATGTAGGTACATGCCAATCTATATTAACCCAAACGAAAACGAGAAACCTGCACAATTCTCTTGTTGCATTACACGTCCTTATTACAATAGTGATTGAAATACCATGTCCGGCAACAATTACTACGCAAACATTTTACCAACTCTTTACCAAGTCTTATTTATAAGATAGGGCAAAAATATAAGGTCGTACAACTGAGTATCTTACTCTGAAGGGGAGATGACACAGTACATCAAAAAGGCTTACTGGCTTTCTTAGAAACTTACACCTCCAACATGCTCCTATAGCCTTCACTGCGTTTGCTTTTGCACGAGTAACAGCATCTAAAGGACCCATCCGACGAGGTGAAGATCCATAAGCTGTCGGTACACTCGAAAGACCAGGCGTCGAACTAAAGATACCCTCTTGGTAGCTTGACGGTGTATTGCTGGAGATAGATTCGCTTCGATTTAGGCTAGGCTTGATGACAATATCTATGCCTTGTGATTGTGAGTGCTGAGACGGCATATCATGAACCGAATTTGTGCGACTTTGGGGTCGAGGTGTTGGTACGTCTAATACTGCCACGGTGGTTAAAGGAGTTTCTCCCCATGCTGAAATATCGGTTACAGGATTGAAAGCTCCAGTGCTCGCTGGGGTTTTTGTTGTCAACCGAACTGTCTCGTATGATCCAAGTACATCTTCAAAACAACTGGTGTTGAATTGAGTGCTATCCAACACGTTGGTGTCCAGGTCAATGGCATTTTGATCTGTAATGTTTACCAAATCGCTCCAGTCCGGCAGTGCTTCACCAAGATTTTGCTCAGTCTGAAAGCCATCTATGAAATCGTCGTCAAATGTAGCGTCGACATTCATGGGTATTTCGGCGAGTAGCTCATCTGATAAATTAATGTTGTGCGCAGGTGTCTCAAAATCTCCATAAGAGTCTGGCAGAGGTGTTGTAAAGTTTTGGTATGCGGAGGTTTCCATATCCATACTTGTATCACCAGTATTGGTGTAGTCATCGTAAAACGATCCATGCATACCAGCTTCAAAATCATTCAGATCCGGTAACTCCAGGCTGTGAAGTGATAAGTCCCGCGTGATGATTGCTTTGCGAGTACCATATGAATAAAGAAATCGGAAATTCAGACGCTTGGAGAGACACCGCGCAGTCTCAACTTGGCAATCTTCTGGTACATCAATGCATATCTCTTCGACCGATCCTTTTCTGAAGGTAATCAATTGAAAATAGATGGAAAGATTTGAATTATTATTCATATCTATGAGAATTAGCGTGTGCGAATGATCGCTCTGGTAGATTTACCAATTCCCGAGGTATCTACAAATTCGTCCATGACGAAGAGTGGTCTAAAGACGCAGCAGTATCTCAAGGAGGACAGTCACGTGATATACATGAGCTCCTCACACGAGGTGAGACTGAGGATTGTTGCTAAAGATATGTTAGGTCAATAGGTAACGATAACGACATTTGAGTACGGATAGAGAAGTATCACTGACGTGGTAAACAGCAAGGGCATCTGGGTTTGGTGTCTTATGACATTAGAAAGCTGCGATGATTCCTATGGCTGTTTGAACCTTGAACTTTTGAGTATTGACCGCCCTCACCCGGGTTCGCAGTTTAGCAATAGAGAAGAAGTTCTGTACAAATAGCAAAATTGGCTTCGAGCGTTTATGGGAATGTATCATTGCAAGCAGATCAAAATTCTGTGTCAAAAACATTTTCTCTTCTGTGTAAGTATTAACATTCACCACCTAGGTATGGCGAGAAAGCGAAGGCGGTCTTGAAATGCCTTGGGAGATACACTAGGCCGTAAATGGATGCCGTGTAGCTTTTAATAGCCCTCCCGGGAGTCACCTGGTGATCATAAACTCACGACATTAAGTACTAATCTCACGATATTGAGTGATAAGCGAGGTAAGAAGTGTGACTTTAGTATATTTTCTGGGGGTAGGTTTAGTTATAACCCCACAACCCAACTCTAAATAAACACCCCGCAATGTGAAGACCGCCGCCGCCATAATTCTTGAATCCCACAAGTTACAAGTCAGCAAGCAATAAGACCGCTCGAAGATATGTGCCTTGCAATGGGAAGACCGCCAGCTTATCAGCTACTATTCATATCTTCTTCTCGAGGTAGAATGGCTACAAAAACAGGCCTTTACATATGCTACTCCTGTGATTGTACTTGCTCTTTGCAAGCATCAAATGAAGTCCTCTCAAGCAATTCAACTTACATTCAACATGACGCACGCTAAAAGTGACTCCTATTCGAATCGCAACAATGATCAACATTTACTGCTGCTCAAGCAGGCATCTTCATGTTCTGAATATGCTTATGGTCTCCAAGAAGACATTGATGCCGAAGGCTCATTATCACACTTCATTCCACCAATACCCATTCGCAATTGCAACTTTCCCGGCTACGGTGGATCAAGTCAAGCTTCTAATTTTACTAGTTGCTTAACACAGCAGCGATACAGACCAGGAAGTGACAGGATCGAGATGAAAGAGCATAGTATGAAGCCATACTTCACATTGATGTGCCGGCAATATACTGACTCTTCAATATCCACAGATGAACACGGCATGGAACGAGTCAAGATACCACCAATTTCATACCTAGAACTTATCGATGCCTCGACCAAACTTGACACCGGACTCAGATTTACAGACTTTGAGCTTTTTGATCCTCAATTCGATGCTTGTGAGAGTTCTCATGACAAATGGCTTGGCCCATCCATATCAAGTGGCAGTTGGAAACTTGGTCTTGATGATTGCAAAAGCTTTTATACATATGATACACCAAGAAGCTCTGAAGCGAGCTTGTTTCAAAGGAGTCTTTGCTTACCTCCCCCCAACTCTGTTACTAGCTCTTGGAGAATGAGCAACGAATCCACGGTTTCACTTCCCACAATCTACCCAGGAGATTGTCTCGAAGCTCCAGACTCCAATGGCTTATTCGGTGTTGGTGAATGGATGTGTGGAACGATGATCGAGCTGGACGGCCTAGAAAGTGAAGTGCACCTTCACCAAAACACAGGCAATAATACCGCCTTTGAACCTAGTACAACGATCTGTAAAGCACTAGATTCGTTCGAATGCGAATTTTATGGTGTCCAATGATGGAGGTGATAGACATCGGCAAATATTTGTTTTGTAGCAGATGAGGCTGGACCGTTTTGTACTGGAAAGTAGCGTACTGTAGTAGTCGAGTATGCGTAGGAAAAACGTGCTTGTGGCTGTTTTGAATGATTAATAGAATCTCAAAGCAGATTTTCAACCAGGCAAATGTATATTTGTCTGACCTTTCTATACTTTATACGTTGAAAAAAAAAATGCTTCCCACAAAATTCATGATTTATAATCAATCCCTATCCCCGATCTCAATGCGCCCCATAAAACGCCACAAGGTCATGTCATAGTGCTTGAGATTATTAATGAAAGTTGAAGGTACAAGGTACACAAGATCATGATATAAATACTTGAACAGGAATGTGGCGATGGACGATCAAGTGATCAATTCACACCACCTTCTTCAATTATTTCCTCCATAAACATTCCCATCATCTTCAACTTCTTCCCAACCCAAACACTAAAATGCTCGCCCTCACCGGTACCACAGGCAAAATTGGCAGTGCCGTCCTCTCCGCCATCCTAGAACACAAACTCATCTCGCCTTCAGAATTGATAATCTGCACCTCTTCCAATCCGTCCGACATCAAATTCGATACCTTGAAAGCTCAAGGTATTCAAATTCGAGAATCAAACTACAATGATCCCACGTCCATGGTTAGAGCTTTCGCCGGCGCCAAAAAACTCCTGCTAATCTCCACTCCACGAAATGACCTTGATTACAACAATGCCCCTTACGGTCAGGGTCGGGAAAAGCACCATTTTGCTGCAATAAATGCGGCGCGGGAGGCTGGGGTTAAACACATTGTTTATGCGAGTTTAGCTTTTGGATTAGAGAGTAAAGCCGGGGTTATGCGGGCGCACATAAGGACTGAGAAGTATCTTAGGGGATTGAGCGATGTCAAGTGGACGATTTTGAGGCAAGGGGTGTATCAGGAAAGTTGGCCGCTTTATGCAGGACTCTTTGATATAGTGGGAGATGAGAGAGATGAGGTTGTGGTTGCGGGAGATGGAGAATTGAGTTGGATCTCTCTGAAAGATTTGGGGGCCGCGAATGCGTTGGTACTTGCCGATGATACGGGCAAATATGATGGTCAATTGTTCTACCTATCACCCAAGAAAACAGCCACGATAGCAGATGTCTTGGCTATGGTATCAAAGATCAAGGGCAGAGAGATTGAATTGAAACTTGTTAATGAACAAGAGTATGTGGAACACTACTCTGCGAAAGGGCACCCGAAGGAAATGTTAGAGTGGTGGGTAAGTAGTCATACGGCGTTGAAAGAGGGGGAGGGTAAGATCAAAGATGGGTTGTCGGATGAATTGTTGGAAGGTTTGGGGGTGGAGCAGAAGGGGATGGAGGAGACAGTTAAAGAGATGTTGACGAGGGGACCAAGGTAATATGGTAAGTTGACTTAGGCAGGGAGAGATCCTCAGAGAAGAAGAAAAAGGCGGAAGGAGATGGCTTGGTGATATATTGGTAGAGTAATAGTGTTATGCTTTGATTCTAATATCTGGGATACATCTCTGGCCATTTTTATACATCATGAAGATCCGATCTTTGTACATTCCGATCTGAACTTGGTATCGAGAGGCCCATTTGTTCAATAGTCTTGAAGTTTGGTAAATGCTCTTCTTCCTTCATTTTTCTTTGATGCAAACGTGATATTCACCACACATTAATTGTCTCCTTGTCTTTCCACAATTGCCTCGATGGCAATTTTGTAAGTCACAATAACGATGACCTTTGGTTCGCGCTCCTCACCTAGTGGTCTTTTAATTATTCGTTGTGAAGCTACTGTTCCAATCTTCTTTCTTCAAATCCAACCTTCCTCCTCATTTCTGACCTGGAGTCAGTTCCCAGAAACTCGCATCTGAAGTATTACAAATGGGTCTCAACGACTGGTCCCTTCTACTCAAGCCTTCCTAGTGTAATGGAGTACAATACACTAAAGATAATAACAGCCCCAGTAACAAGAGAGCTATCGTTCGTGTTAACTGCAGTAACAGGTAATGCAGGGGGCCGGAAACCGAAGAAAAGAATGATGATTAAGTAAAGAGTTGCGAAAGTATTATTGATAATGCCAAATACTGCAAAGACAGATGCTTATACTGTCTAAACTCACTTGCGCTTTTTCACACCAAACTTTTCCAATGCCTAGTTTTTCTGGGGCAGAAGCAGAAGATCACTTTAGTGATTCTACCAATCAAATACCCTGTGTTGCTCCATGGATCCTGATTAGAGTTCAGTGTAATCGTAGGGCTTCAAGCCCCCCTCTCGCTCCACCGCTCCACCGCCCCACCCACCATTAACCTCCCACTTCCATCCTCCGAGAGGTAGTAAGTTTTTTGAATTAATCCCTATTTTTTATTTTTATTAGCCCTTATAACTTTATACATGTATATTTTGATATATTATATGATATTAGAAATATTAAAGATATATTATTATTTAGAATATAAATATCACATAATTTGCTTATGTGATATTAGTACAAAATTATAAATATATACATATTTTATGTTATACAAGCATACTTAAAGTTATGAGAACTATTTAAAACAGGAACTAAAAAAAATGCTTATTACCTCTGGA
>NGKI01000003.1:606115-624455 GCA_002162615.1 Myriosclerotinia duriaeana
GATTAAAACGGTGCAAATGAGATGCAATAGTATAGCACTCCCCTAATCTGTTAAGATAAATCGGCTTGAACTATTTGACATGGTTATGTTGGATGTTGGGTACCAAGGAATGTTCTGGAGGAGGTGAGTTTAAACAGTAGGTCTAGTTTGGGGGGTTTTTTTTGAATTACCGATAAAGGAATTCCGGAATATAAAACAAAAGTGGACAGATAGTTCTATTATCCATTCTTCTAACAGACCTGCTATATTCGGGAGAGTGCTTTGCTCTTGGTCGTAAGCTCGGTTGAGGCGGCAGTATACAACCCAAAGGGATTTGGAATAACATACCTTACTTGCATGTGTAATTTACTAGGGCAAGTATATTGGCTGCGGTACAACATGATGAGCGTCTAGACTCCCGCACCAAGAGGAGCAGCCTATTACATCCGCACCACTACACCGGTACCGAAATTTTTCTAATAGGGAAGGGGGTTCAGAATCTCAGGGTGCCGTTCGCAGAGAATCCGCAAACTCAGATAAACTAGCACATACCATAGAACGGTCTGTGAGGAGGTGGATATCCAATCTCGCTTATTCTCGAGTTGCGGAATTTCTGTCAGCACGAGTTGTTTCGTAAACGCTGGCGGCAGAGAATAGTCGGCCCTATTCCCACTCTCTCATCTCTTTATACCCCGCTAAAACCTCACCACTCATATCCAAATCGAGTCTCCAACTGCTCATTCCTGCTCAAATTCTCAAAATGACTCTCAAGCTTCAAACCATCGATCCCGAGGCTGATTTCCCCGCACTTGCACGGTGCATGTTCGAATCCTATGAATCCCCTCCACAAAGCTTTTTTCACGTGTATTTCCCCATCCACGGGACCAGCGACCAAGCCCGCGAAGACGCCATTGACGAAGCAGCAGTCCGGCTGAAGCTCTGGCATGCACACGATCCATCGAGCTACTGGCAAAAGGTCGTCGATGCTGAATCTGGGGAAATCGCAGGTGGAGCTCTATGGAAAATTCACAGGGAAAACCCATTCGCAAACCCACCTCCTTCCACGGTGACTTGGTTTCCCGATGATGGCTCCCGCAAATTTGCCACTAAGGCAGTGGAAAGACATTCCGAACCTAGATCTCGAGTGGCGCAGAAACCTCATATCTGTAAGTAAAATCGTCATATTCCGTGCGCGGGGCTGATCAGAGCACAAGACCTTCACATCGTTTTTACCCATCCACACTACCGACGCAAAGGTATCGGCCAACAGTTTATGGACTGGGGTATGCAAAAAGCGGACGAGTTGGGATATGACTTTTTCCTGGAAGCAACGCCGTATGGGCGGTCCTTGTATGAATCGAATGGTTTTGTCTATGTCGAGGAGTATGTCAATCATCCGCAGACCGATACTCCGGACGATAAGTGGAAAGAGATTGAGCAGAAAGTGGGCCCTTTTACTTTCTGGCTCATGCGGAGGCCAGCTGGTGGAAAGCTTGAGGCAGACAAGACAAGTAGCCAATCTTAAGTGAATTGAAAACAATCATTTGCTGAGAATTTGAGATGCATCTAGCTGTCTTATAAATGGTGTACTATTTCACCTTTCTGCATTCACGAAATATTGCATTATCAACATATACGCTGGAAGATGATTGTAGCTATTGCGCCGTAGTCATAGGGGATGCAGAACCAGCCTTTGAACGAAGTTGATTGCTACAATGTACTCCGAGAGCTCTATTGTAGTTGCCAGGGCCAACCTCAGCTAATGATAACCAAAGACTTATCACTTTACACCGATCGTGAGCCCATTCTATACACAGTTTCTAGAGATAGCACTTTATGCTGATATTCCCAATTCAAGGTAATGTTCACAGGCCGACAATCATTTCCCACTCCGTGGGACTAAAATACTCATCCAAGCCCGTTGCAGTGTGATGAAATACAATCGATCCCCAGGCTTGAGGTTTGCCGTTTCCAGTGTTTGCGTTCTTCCGGAGCATCCATATCTCATAGTGCCGGTGTTCAAGGACTGGCTGTAGATCAATGGTCTCCATGATGCGCTTGAATGGACTGAGATACGGATGTTTACCCGTGCCATCCTCCAAGGATCTAGGACTAGACAGGAAGATCCGATAAGGTTTCTGTTTCAAAACGCCATTGCTTGGAACTCGCTGCATTGAGAAAATCTGTTAGTCAATTGCGTCGATATGGAGGCTGATTACAACATAGTATGCCACTGTGGTCAACTTACTGGTTTTTTGTGGAAGCCTTCGATGATAGCCTTCAGTGTCGAGAACTTTGGATTGCCGTGGCTTTGGTGAGCACCACAGATAAGATATACATCGGCTCGTATCTTGTCGTAGAAATGAGAATATGCTGTAACATTGGACCCGTGGTGGGGAACCTGGAATTTTGATCAACGTTCAGGAACATCCAAATAGTGCAGGAAAAATAGAATATGCATAAAGGTAACAAACCTTAAGAACCTCGAACCGATTGGGCTTGGCATTCAGCGCGGGACCTGATTTCCAAGATGAGATGCTGTTCTGAATGTCGCTCTCTTGATCATATGCATCTCCAGTAAAGAGCATGGTAGTACCGAATCGTTGTATCTCTTCATGTGGAGACTTGAGGTCTGGTCGGGAAAAGGCAGTAATGATGGAAGCCCGGTTAATAATCATGTTATTGAGATCAACTATCACATCATTACCTCCCGTTTTCCTACCATATTGAAGGGCGTAAGTTATTGAATATCTTCGGAGATCCTCTAGAGTCTGAGGAGATGGGCCAATAGTATGTTGAGTGATCTTATCGGGAAGTATTTGTTCGGCTAACTTGCTTCGAGGGCCTATTTGCAATACAGCTTATCTTAGCCTCTATTTGAATACTTAAAGCAATTATAGGCTTGAGGATTACCAATTGCAGGACCGACTCGATGCAAAATATTCTTTAACGAAACCCTCTCTGAAGCTTGTTGGAGACTTAGAAGTGTGCCTTTCAGTAGTTTCTTTTTCGGGGAAGCAGTAACTTTCATCGAGTAGTGGCTGATACCAAGGAGACTCTTATCTGTTTATATTAGTCCGCCTCGAGATAAATAGCTGCCTAAAGTGAAGTTCTTACGACTCTTTTTATTAAAGTTTAAACCAGGCAACTCTGATACGTATTTCTTGCTTCTTCTTTCTTGCTTCGTGTTTTGGTTGACAAGTGACCCGACCAAATTCTTTATATTAAACCCGAGAGTCACAGTATCTGCTGCAGGGCTTGCTTGAGGTGACATGTCAGTAGCGTCTCCATCATCCTGCAACTCCATCGTGATTATGATCGAAAGCACCTCGGGACTAGACTTAGGGCTTGCCGCATATTCCAGGTAAGTTTTCCATGCATCTTGGGACCAAGTTAATCTGATCTCGCGATCAGATCTAGTACCGATGGGGTTTTGAATCTCTTCAATGGAAGCCCTGGATCCTAGGGGTATTGGAATTGTCTCATCCTTGAACTCTACTTCGACAGTTACATTAGTACTGAATGCACTTTTGCTCATGATCCTCTCCCAATTGCCAAGCCCTTCCAGATTGAAATGCAGCGAACAGTAGGGTTCATTAGTTTTGTGGTATTCACATCCCTCAAAGGTAGCTGTGAGATCAGGAAAAGGCGCAACGATTTCCGAGCATACCAAATCGCATTTGTAGTCAGATTCGGCGGATTTCCAAGCCCGAAATTCGGCTTCCATGGCTTTAAGCACGTCGCCAGCATTACCAACGTGATCATTATCAAAGTGGGTAACCTATTTATATTAGCGTCTGCATTTCAACTGTGAGGAGAAATAAGCGTATCGCACATTAATAGAGGTCTACCACTTACTTGGAACTCGCGCAATGGCGGAACATGAGTCTTCGTTACATTCCCAGACTGTGGTATTCCCCTGTTTTTCAAAACATCACAAATAGCCTTTGTTACAACATCTTCAGCTTTGTTGAATCCCGTATCGATCAAGACTCGACGCCATCTTGGCTCACTTCGGTTCTCGCCCTGCGGATATTGGCACAAGTCAACGATGTTGCAATCTCCATGATCTAATCAAGCTGAGTTAGCGATTCATCTACTGAAGATACCATGTTTTTTGAGGGCGTTTGTTACCGCCATCCACCACGGTTATTTGAGCATATATCTGTAGAGCACTTGTTAGCTTGGGACACTCAAAATTACAAATAGATGAGCTGTTATGACCTCTCCAGCGCCTACCGGCGTATACTTAAGGTGAGACTGAGGATGTCCTGTACGCTTAGACACCGTCGCGGTCGCCATAATAACCAGAGTATATGATGAATGCAAATTGGAATCTGGGAGGACCCAACACCAGTAATAACTCTCCGAAGCTTCAAGGAGATATCTTCACTTTGTTACACGGAAATTCTAGGATTTGGACAGCTTCGGAGCAATCCAGAACGATCCAAGTTATCCCGGGGCCGTTATTCCCAAATAGGGAGTGGAGACTACTCGCTACGAACATATGTTCTCTTCAAGTACATAGAAATTCAATAGTCAATATTCATTTGTGTCACTTGAGCAATGTTTACTTACAGTTTCCAGCTGAACGGTATTACCGAACGTAGCAAAAGCTAAACCACATCCAGCGATATGGGTCGCTTACCCCTGCCTCTAGAACTCGTGATAGGGTAGTGCGGCTGGAACCCCTTGTAAAAGTTGCGCGTTCCATTCGCCCTAGTCTCACTTGTCGTGCTTTTCTCTATAGTCGATGCTGAAAATGGACGCCCTGTGCGAGCGTTAGAATTTACCTTATCCTCAGCTTTCAGCTTGATGGATCAACTCCATTATCAATTTCTTGTGTACCCTAGATGTTACTGAGGATGCACATGGTTTTATACGCTACTCATTTCTTGACATTGAGGGAAAATGATGGAGCAAGAATATTGCTATTTCACGAAATTCATCTCCATACATGGCAAATAGATAGACTCTAGCCTTGACAGGTTTATATAGAAATATACAGACGGATTAAACTCAAGAACACCAAGATGCAAGAAAAAGAAGAGATGGTCCAGACGGACCAAAAGGAGCCAAGCATCAAGACTCACAAGACGTTAGAAGAATCTTCTCTAGCTGTTGAGAATGCTATGGATGACGTGCTGGATCATGTCCAGGGAGCCTTAGATGTTCCAATTGATCAGAGTGGGAAGAGTACCACGCAGCAATACAACTACAGCATCTTTGCCCAAGTATGCGTCCAGCTGAAAACAGACTGGGAGATTGTTCCTGGCTTTGCACTCAAAAGTGTGACTTTGAAAAGCTCCGTCAATAAAACTCGCAACCATCCAGGTGAGATGAACTTCGACTTTACGCCGATGACTTCAGAAGCTCACTCTTGACTAGCTGCGTTGGCTGTGAAGCTAAGCGCCTACATGGCGATTCAAGATATCGCCATTATGGTAACCGGATCAATACCGAGGCTACAAAAAGGTCGCGATGTTAGTTTTACGCTTGAGCTGGTGGCTCAAGATACTCTAGAGGATATCCCAGTCCAGGGGTTGCTAGATTTGTGCGGCAAAGTATATAGTGACTCTCGAAATTGTAAGCCAATTGAACCCACCTTTTATCTTTAGAATTAGGTGCTAATTATCGTAAATTAGCAACAACCAGTACAGCAGCGACGTTGTTGGAAGGTCAGCATCTGCCTGACCCTGAATTTGCCGCGGGAGCAAGGGTCACCATTGTCCGCTCGCACAAATCAGAAAGCTACCACCTTAGAGAATTCGAAATCTCATTGGGAAAGAACGTCGACTGGGAGATTATTCCCTCGAAGCTGAGGCTTCGGCGAGCTGCGGCTGTCCTTCGATTTTCAAAAGAGCGGCAAGACGACTCTTATGATGCTTACTTTGGCCTGGATGGTACATTTGAGGTTGCGGGTTCTGCCTCTTGTCGTGCCATGGCTAAAGTCTTCATTGAAGAGAATTCCACTGTGCTCAGGCTATCCTGCGACGTGTCTGCACTACAGGGCATAAAAGCTCCAGAGGCCATGGACATGCTCGCCGGACAGCCCGTTTTCGAAGAATCATCAAAGACCTTGATTGTCCCCCCAGGCTTAGAGTCGTCTACCCATCTTTCCAGTACTTCGTTTCAGATTCTTACGGTTCTGGAAAGAAAGGATGGTCAATGGCGATTAAATTATGCTCAAACCTCGCTAAGCGTGCGGCTAGGCTGGAAGCCACTTCCTGGCATCGACGTGACTGACTTAAAATTCTTTTTCGTTGCCACGCGGATTGGCTACAATAGAAGCGGCAAGAACAGCATTCCTGGAATGGCCCCCAACGCAAATTCGAACGACGAGCTTCAACTTATAACTCAAAATGAGAGCTCTCTCGCCTTCTCCGCTAGTATTACCGGTAGAGTCGTCATTGCCGAAATTCCTCTGGCCGTTTCAGTACTATATGACTCAATAAATGGAGATACAACATTGAAAATTTATATTGAGGACGGCAGGATGGTTTCTCTTGCCTACCTCATACGAGACCCCGCTATCCACCAAATCACAGATCGTGATCAAGGCATCATCCCAGCAGAGGATCATGACGATGCCGACACATTGTTCAAGCCGGAGGATTTCGATAAACAGCTAAGCGCCACTAACTCACCATTGACATGTCCAGTTGACATGCACTGGGTTTCAAATCCCCATATGGGTACGAATCGAAAGTTCAAGCTGTCACTGAAAGATGCCAAGCTCAGTCGCATGATCTTTGAGGCTACCTTCGCGGGAAAAGAGAATTCGTGGAAATTAACGGACAAACTTACCCTGGAGAACATGGGAATATGGTTTGACTACCAGCCGCCTGTGGCGCCATCCTCAGTAGGAACTCTCAAAGGGTTTGTATATGGCAGCATCAATATCACGACAGAAAAATTGTCGGTCAAAATCTTTGGGCTGGCCGCTGGAATGAAGGATAGTGCTGGGCATGAATTTTCACTGTACTTGTCGGCGACTCTGGATCCGTACGGGACTCTTGGAATTAGCCCAGAAACGCTATTTCAGGACCAACGCATGCAGGACCTGAAGCCCGAGACTGAAGGGTGGGAATTACCATCCGATTTGCAAACCAAGCAAACACCAAGTTCCATATTTCAATCAGCATCCGCCTCTGTTGCTCTGCGATTTCTTCAAACGAAGTTGGACACTCCGGAGGACAAGGAGGAGCGCTTTAAAACCTCATTGCTTCTCGCCAGTGTAACGTCTTCATTGAAGCTGGACTGGGAAGTATTCCCAGGTCTAAGCCTTCGAGAAGTGAACTTAGCTGCAATACTCAGACCTGAAAACAATACCGTCAAACAACAGGCATCGACAATGATAGTCGCACAGGGAGTGATGGAGGCTGAGATTGACGAAAAGACTCGCCACCGGCTCTCAGCAATAGCCCAGTTCAAGTCCCGTGGCCCTTGCCGCAGCTTCGTGGTCCGACTAGCAGCAATTCCCACCACCGACGACGATAAAGAACATGGAGGCGAACAAGCTCCACTTCCCATCTCTCCATCCTTACTTATGGGCCTACATGCTTTCGGTGGGAAAGCTCTGGAGGTGGGATCGGAGGATGGCGTGCCAGAAGATTTACCCATCCAGCCCAAAGACCTCATTTCTTCGAACAAAGTTAGTTGCTCATTCGAGGTAGCCAAGAGTACAGAAACGAGCGGCTGGAGTCTTAGCCAAGTCGATTTCTCTATGGCTTGGAAAGATGAACCGTGGGTCATCATTCCGAACAAATTGCGAATTTTGGCCGGCTCTTTACGTTTGTCGGTCAACTCTCCGAAAGAACCAAAGAATCGGAAGATATCCGCATTCATATCGACTACGGTAGACATTGGAGGGCTGTTGATCGATGGAAAGGGGGCGTTTCGGAAGAGTGATGCTGCGGAAATTATTACTTTGGAACTCAAGGCACAGGGAGCTGAGGTCCACAGCCTGGTGCAGACGCTTACTGGCCAGTCCCTGGAGAAATTAACGCCACCCGAGACTCCGATACTTGAGAAGGATGGGCATATTCTTGCTGTGAAGATCACATGTCTATCTGTCTCGTCAGAAACAGGCAAAAAATACCGGTTACAAAGTCTTGTCCTACAGTGGCAGCCAGAAGCGGTATACCACCTATCGCCATTTGAGGTACAACGCTTGACGGTCATGTTGACGTGGACAGTAAGGGCAGGAAAAGAAGAACTCGGCGTGAGTATCCAAGGGGATGTTAAGTGCGGAAAAACGCAGCTTGATATTTCACTTTCATACAACCATTCGGAGCCCGATAGAATTCAATTTTCAGCCCAAGAGAAATCTACAACAATACCCATCTCCTTGGATGACTTAGTATTGTCATTTGATATTGTTAAACCGAAATATGATAAACCTAGAGACCTCGCTCCGTTTGACTCTGTTAGGCTGGACGGGATTCATGGATACGTGGAGTTCAAGTCGGCATCAACACCGCAGACTCGGCTATCGGTTCTTGATGCAAAGATAATATCGGATCAGAAGCTGATGCTACTTAACCTAAGTGATGACGTAAAGATTGAACTTCATCACTTTGGTTTAGAGTGGCACTATGAAGCGGAGAAAGAATCGCGGGGTTCAGTCTACGCCTATATACGCTGTCGGAATGCTGAAGGCCCCACTAATACTAACAGCGACGTCCTTCTTAAGTACAACAAAGAGGAAGATAACGAGGTGTTCGTAGGGTCATTGAGTATTGGTCAGAGCAACTTGGCTTTCGACGTTCGCGACATCCTAACCCGATTCGTTCCATCACCTCTATATACTGTCCCAACTGAAGTTAACCTCCCCGAGCAGATTCCGCTCTTTCAAATTTCGGTAAAAGTGGTACGTGGATTCTCGCTTGACTTCGACGCGGTGGGGAATCTACCTTGGAAGCCTCCACTTGTTGGTACCGACCTCACCATAGAGAAAATGGGACTGCATTTCAACGTGCGCAGAGTTCCAGAAGGGGAAGCATTCCACACAGAAGCCGAGGTTTGCATCACTGGACAAGCTAAGCTGAACAATCTAGAGTCTATCGACACTGCTAAAGCACGATTTTCTATCGGCACTGCCACAAATGCCGTTCTTCGCGCCACGCTTGAGAAAAAAGGGTCAGCACCAGCAAGATTGGACCAACTGATTGAGCAGCTATCGGCACCCTCGGTGACCTCAATGATGCCCCAGGAGGCTCTACCACTGTCATTTACTGATGGAGGGAGATACTTGTTGCATATAGATTTCAAAGAGCTCGCCAACGTACGCATCTTGCTGACCGGGCAAATTTCCGACATAGGAAGTGGTCTATTTTTCACTCGGATGGATCCGAACAATACTACGAGGCAATACATCGTGTCTCTATCGTTACAGAAACTGACCAATATCTTTCCGCCGCAAATAACTCAATCAGAAGACTTAGAAGACGTGTCAGCAGCATTCCATCTCAGAAGATTGGCCATGGAAATAATCACGTATGATGGAACAGTTAAACAACTGCGGAATGACTTGGATGCATGTACCAAGACGCTTAGTGGTAACTTTTCCCCGGTAAACCCGGAAGAAGAATTTCAGAGACTTCAACATGCCAAAGATGCCTCGAAAATCATATATGCCTTGGACCAAGACGAGCCGATAGCTAAAGGGGCGTGGTTCTTTGCCGAAATTGGGCTCGATGATAATAGTGAGATGACCAAAGCATTGAGATTATGCTCCGGTATATCTAGCGAAGGAGGTTCAGCAGCGGTTGTTCATCCCCAAGACCCATCCATCACGCTGTTTGTACACCTTCCCAAAAGCGGATCACGCAATTTTTGTGTTGTATTGAGGGACTTGTGGCCAATGGGTCGAGAAGTGACACCAGAGGGCAAGATCCGCGGAGTAGTGATCAGCGGCAAAGGTATATATACACCTATGAACAAAAACACGCAGCCAATCACCCATCGTAAACTTCAACTGGAAGCTAAAGTCGAGGTTTTCGGCCTTCAAACTAAATCACCTCTTGTGCTGAACGCCACTTTAGTGCTAGAGCAGGAACAAACTCAAATTACTGGCGAAATTTGCAATATCAGCCTTCTAAATCCTCTCGACGGCATGTTCAACATCACGCTCGAAAAATTGCGCATTGGTGGCATCATTACCAAGAAAAACAGATGGATTTGGATCGCTGCGGAAGCATCTCTAGGAACCACCGATAATCCATCTCGTCAGTCGCTATCTAGCGAAATTCGATTCGTGGATGGGAGACCTCGTTTAGTTTTGGTCAAGTATGAGAACAAGAAGAGTGATCCCGCGAAGCCTCCTGGCACAGCCCCTACTATATCCGGCGCTGATATCTTTACCGACATCATTCGGCCTGGAGCAAGTACAGAAATAGCTTGGCCGGATAATCTGCCTATGGTCTGTCTTAAAGAGGCATATATATACTATAACTCTGGCATGGCGTTCGCGGAGACGACAGAATACTACCGTAGCGATGATGAACTGTGGCCAGACCAGACCGTTAGGACCTTCCAGGAAGGATTATGGGTAGGTGCTAAACTTGATATTTTTGATCATGCCTTCGTTATTGAAGGTCACATAATGCAGGACCGGAGTGGATTAATCATTACCGGCATGTATGGAAAGCCAATAGATCTGGATTTCGTGCAGTTTGTCGGATGTAAAATATCTGAAAACGGAGTGTCGAGGAAAGCAGGGCCAAGCCTCAGCCTGAAAGCGCTGAAGAACTCGGTAAGTAAAAAGCCGTGTAGCACATGGATTATTGACAACTTACTTACATCTATGAATTTGTATAGCAGATGTACGAGGTTGCAGCTGGGTTGCAGCTCTTTGGAACTGAGCTAGCCGATATCACGTTTAGCTACAAGAATAACTCAAAGGCCCTAGAAGTTGAAGTCAACATTACCGAAGGGGCATTGAAGGGTATCAGTGTGAAGTTTAGCTACAGCGATAAGGGTTTTCTTCTTGAAAGATGGAACCTCAACCACTATTTTGATCTCGACATGAATGAGGCGATTAAGCTAGGCTCTAAGGACCACAAATGCGACGAGATAGTCAAGAATGTGTTCGACAAAGTGATTCAAACAGAGTTCCAGATAAATCTTAAAGCGCCCGAAGACATGAAGAAGCTAGTTGACGTGGAAGGTCTTCACGCCAAGATGGACCTCTCTTATGCAGTGCATCTACTTGGAGAAAGGATTGGCTCGATCCCCGTCGGCGACTTAACGCTCACATTACATCGCCCATGGTCGGCCAACGGTATTTGGGAGAAGATTCTTGATGAGCTTAGGAGAAATTTGGGCGAAATTGGGAAACAGCTGATGGCGAAACCGGAGATATTTGGCAAGGTTCTGGCCAAAATGGCTGTAGAAAAGCTTGCCATCAAGACATTGAACAGCATATTTTGCCGGGGAGTAGATGACTCAGAGGTTGTGGAAAAGGCTCGTCATGCGACAAAATCGGAGTGGCAGCGGATAAAAGAGAAAATTGAGAAGGCATGGAATTTAATCAAGAAGTTAAAGGCCCTCCTGGAGGCAGGCAGTATCATCAGTGCCATCCTTCTTTTTGCGGAACTTGTCGAGCTGATTATCATTATCATGTTTGCCATCGCTACACTTCTGACTTTGATCGGGTGGCTGATAAGCTTTTTTTCTCGTGATGGCGACACAGATAAGGTTGAAGAGATGAAAGCCTTGGATAAAGAAATAGGTGAGGAGAAGGAGAGAGTTCGAGCTGGTCAGAAGGAAGCCAAAAAGAGCCTCGGCGACAAGGTATTTGTAAACGGTCAGTGCGTGGCCAATTTTTTGGATGAAAGTGGCGACACGATCCAGGTGAAATGGAAAGGGCTGGAAGGCGTGAAGCTTGAAAAGCCCTTAACCGCGTTGACATGGGGGGTCACTTATTCCACCGATCCAGCCTTTCCAGAGGGGCAAAACACTCAGGAATTTAACATTCAAGACTTGACTGCCAAATCACATCAACACACAAACTCAGAGTACCGCTTCGCCAAAACAGTTTTTGTGCGTGTTCAAGCGCATCTAATTATGAAACTGCTGGAAGATGATGAGGAACAGGGGCCGAAGGAAGAAACTCAAACTTTGGAAGATTCCACTGCCGTGTCACATGTGCCAGTCTTGAAATCACCCACGGGCCTTTTACTTGAGACTAAACAAGATCCCGTCGCTCCCGTCGTCTTCTTTAACACAGCTCCAGGACAACGCTACGAACTGCTTGTGTACGCAACATCAAACCCTGCGAGGTATCCACTATATAGCAGTGTATTAACGGCAGGTCTAGAAGAGACTCGGGTTGCTTGCGATGTCAGATTACTTTCTGTGCGTATTGATGATTTCAATGGACTGGAGGATACTGTCAAAGCTTGCGTTCGCGTTTTGACCCCTGACATTTCACAAGCAATTACCTCGGATTGGAGCGAAAGCCAAGAAGCTTTGCCGGCAAAGAGATACATTCAAGAGCTTAGAACGAGAATGGAGAGCCGAAAGATACACATCAGCTGGAATGAAATTGATTTCCACATGTATCAAGTCCTCATCTTTGATCGAAGCGACAAAGTCATTTGGGAAGGTTTGCAAGGAACTGAAACGGCCGAGAATGGTCGATTGTTTCTTCTGGTAGATGTGCCTAAAGGCTGTACAGAAGGAGATAACCTGTGGGTTGCTATCAGTCCTACGGACATCCCGAAAGATGTCTGTCCTCTGTTCTATAAATCCTACGTAACTGTTGCCTTCGTTCCGGTCGTTCGAATCAATGATTCGTCGAAAAACACGGCCTTTTACTTTGGGAAAAAGGAACTGGTGCTAGAGCTAGCCTATGAATTTCGACCGGACCCCAGCCGTTTGCAATTAGAAACAATAGACGAGGAGGGTACGGTCAAGACCGTTACCGAACCAAATATGTCCATCAGATCCCTAGGCGAAGGTTCGGGGCTAATAGCCTTGATGCAATTCCAGCCACCGTACCCCACGAATCTGCGCATGGTCACGTCAGATATTTCCAGACGATACCTCACACGGGGTCCGACCTGGAAGCTAATGGCAATCCCCCGTGACTTTCATGCATGCCGCAACTTATCGAGTCAAATCAAAGACGGAAAGCTTGCATTTGAATGGGATTATCCAGACGAAGTTAACCAAGCGATTGTCAGCGTGAGTGGTGGTGGCAAGACCATGTCAAAGGAAGTAAGCCATGACCGTGTTGGCTCAAACACCCTGCTCAGGGGAATGACTATTTTCGATGAAATATCGATGGAGAATGAAAAAGAAACTAGTTTCACTCTCAACGTGACGCCCATCTATGGAACTAATGTTTATGGTGAAATCGCATCTTCCACTTGCAAGGTACAGCCTAGCTTTACCAACTGGACAGCCCCCGAAGTCGCGTTCCCATACAAGGTAGGTCCCATAGGCAACTTTACTACGCCAACAACTCGCGAAATACCCACGGTGGTCTTTGGCAGCGGTGCGTGGACGCTTGTGACAGGAGGCCGCGACGGAATTAAGAAGATTAATATAATGTCTGTCGGTGGCGCGCTGCAAGACGGGATTGTCCTTGCTAGCACATCAGTGAGTGAAGGCCACGAGGAGGTCTATTGGATCACTGGCAATGGCGCTATCAACGGTCTAGTCAACAATCGAGGTGATGGAAGCTGGGTCCCGGGGGGTTACAAGTTCAACAGTCCTAACGCAGCTGTGACTCGACACGGGGGAGCCATCACCGCCATCGCAGACAAAGAGGGTGGTATATTGCACGTCTGGTGGGTCACTGAAACTTTCGATGAGGTTTCCCGGAGGCATAAGAATTGCATAGCATACTCGAACTGCAAGCCAAATGTCTGGTGGTCATCTCCACAATTATTATATCGTAAGACATGGGATAACGAGATACAAGAGTCATACATAGACGAGAATTGTATAACCCCATTAGCATGCGCTGTAGCTTCAGGTGGATATGCCACCGTCTGGTACATGTCGAAAGATGATGGCCTCGTCTCGGTCACGCGCAAGGGGGATGAGGCAGCAGTAAATTACTGTGTTTACGAAAGCACGAGCCCTGCGTCGGGTATCTGCGTCATCAATGGGCGACTAGCGGGCGAACATAGAGTATTTTGGACCACAGCGAAGGGTGCTATCATGACGGCGCTTGTCGACCCGGCTGTGGCCATTGGCACACGGTACGATGGCCGACAGGAGCCCAAATCCACGTCCGAGATTGCTCCTCCTGGAAGCGCCTCTTTGCGCACCAGCATCGCTGCTGTATTAGCCCCTGGAGGTGATCCCACTGACTTGCGTGTCTGGTGGTTTACCGAAGATGGCCGTTTGATGGGGGCTAAAGCAGAAAACGGTAAGCACAAGAAACCTGCATATACTATTTATGAGCAGGCACCCGCGGGCTCCGGGAGAAGGGAGGGTCGTATGCACGTTGCTGTGACGAAGTGGGATCAGCCACCTTTCAGAGTGTGGTGGATTGACTCCAATAATGAGATCAGATACCAGGCTCCGAACCATAAGATAGCAAGTGGTTGAGACTGGTAGTAATGTACTCAAAGATAAAAATGTCATCCTTAATAATTCTAGATAATTCTAGATAATTCTATATGAAGTATGTAGCAAGACAGCTAACTGTGCTTCTCTAGAATACACTCACTGGGGTTGGTGAATACCAGGAAAGAATTTCATCTTGTTCCCTCCCTTGTGAGAAAATGAGTGAATGGCTTTTATGGTGCAAAGAAAATACCTAAGGTTAACTTCCCCACCTTCCCCACCTTCCTTCCACGTGATAATTTTCCCCTCAAATTCTCTTCTACATTCTTTCTCAACCATCCATCCATGGATCCATCCATCTTTTCCAAAAGGTGAAGTTAAAAGTTCAATCTTCAACATCATCCCCCGAAGATATCCCGACTGGATATTACTTCACACTAAAGGTTTAGTACCTGACACTTTCCTCCTTTGGAACCAAGATTTCCCAAAATACTACCAGATTTGTATTAGTGTTTGCCTCTCACTTCGACCTTTCCTGTCTTGATTATCAGTGTTATCCCATAGGTAGAGGTTTATGGTTTACTTCAATTGTTAAGGTATGTTGACTTCTGATCATACTTCTTCTTCAACTTATACAATATTTTCTTTCTTCCATCTTATGACCACAAATTTTTACCATTTTCCTTCAGACCGATCAATTTAATACAAGTTTCTCTTATTTTTATTACTTATCCTCTTCCTCCCACGATTTCATTATCTGACATCTTGATTGATATTCGAATCAGTTCTATTCAATTCTCAGTACTATCAAATTCAATATGCCTACTCGTGCAGCTACCAAGGCTGCAGAAGCTGCTGCTGCTCAAAGCTCTGCTGCTGCTACCCTATCTTCCCCACCAACCACACCCGCCGACGTCAAGCAAGATCTCAATAAAAATGTCGCCACCGGCTCTCCCGCTAAGCCTCGAAAACGTGCCCCACCCAAGAAAAAGGCAAAGCTCTCGGCCGAGCCATTGATGGGTGGCTGGGATGTCTTACCTCATGGATTGGGTAAAAAAGGTGACCTCCTCGATGACAATTTTGGCAATACCGGCACGAAGACTACTGCTCCTGCTCCTAAGAGAGCTACACGAGCCAGAGTTTCCAAGGCTACTGTTGAGACCCCTCTTGTCAAGGATGAGGATGAGGAGAAGCCAGTTGTAGCTAATCTTGATGACCCCTTCGCCACCGACCTTGTGGAGGCTAACAAAGAAGAGGTCAAGGAAGAGACCAAAGAGGAGAAGCCCAAGAAGAAGAGATCGCCACGCAAGAAGAAAGATATCGATACATCTGTCGATCTTGTAGGATCTCCAGCTAAGCCTGCCAAGACAAAGAAGAAGAATTATGGCCTCGTCCCTGGTCAATCACCTTTTCCAGACCATATCGAGCCTACTCCTGAAAACGCCGAGTTAGTAAACAGCTTATTGACTGCAATGCATGGCGAAGTCAAGCCACCAGACACAGTTCCAGCCCCCTCCGAGACTGTCACTGGATGTGGAGAGGTTCCCGATGCCCTTGATGCAACTATGAGAACCCTTCTCAGCGCTGCAACCTCCGCTGGCAACGCCGACAAATCGATGGCAGGACTGAAGAAGAAATTTGGTCTGAGAACATCTGGAAAGGGTGCGGGTAGTGTATCATGGGAGGCTGTAATGGCTGCGACGGAAGGAGAAGTTGTTGAGGCCATTAGATCAGGTGGTCTTGCCAACACAAAGGGTAGATACATCAAGGCGATCCTTAAGGAAGTTTTCGACACAAACAGCAAGCTTCTGGAGACTTTATTAAAGGAACTTGATACCGATGTCACCATTCCATTCATCGGAAAGGTTTTGGAAACCAAGGAGCAAAAGGAGGCCGAGATCAAGAGCTTGAGGGAGAACATGCTCTCAATCGATCATGTTCACGCATTGGACAAACCAGCTGCTATGCAGGTATTGACGGATTTGCCCGGCATTGGAGTGAAGACTGCAGCATGCGTGATCTTGTTCTGCATGGGAAGACCCAGCTTTGCAGTTGATACCCACGTATGGCGTCATTGTAAGTGGCTTGGTTGGGTTCCAGACAAAGCCACCCGCGACCAAACCTTCAGTCATTGTGAAGTTCGGATTCCTGATCACTTGAAGTACTCTCTTCATCAATTGTTCATCCGACATGGAAGACACTGTGGACGCTGTAGAGCCAATACATCGGAGGGTTCTGCGGATTGGGAGAGCACTGTTTGTCCAATTGAGCATCTCCTCAATAGGACCGGAGACAAGAAGCAACAAGGTTATAAAGCTGCTAAGACTCCAGCGAAGAAGCCCGCGATGAAGCCCGCAAAGGGTTCCCAGAAGAGAAAGAGGGCTGCTGAGGATAGTGACGAGGAAGCAGACGTTGAATTGGAGTTGGACAACGAGATGGAAGCAGAAGATGAGCCGGAGTTAGATAACGAGACCGAGGCCAACCTTGAAACGGAGGATGACACTCAAGTCACTGTCCAAACCGACTCTGAAGAATTCTCGCCATAGATGCAAGAGGCATACCACAATGGGAAGGAGCATACACAATGGGAAGGAGCATACACAACACATTACAAGAAAGGAAGCATTCGCATAAATATTTAGACTTGATTTCTATTTGTTTGCTGGCGCTTCGGAGGCGATATGCAGATGGCATATTTTGCATTTTTTGCATTTTCACAGAGATACCCATTTGCACTTACTGGCTTAAGATGATACATGGGGATGGAGATATGGGAACACGGTCATAAATGGGAATACATGGGATACATGGATACACGGGGTACATGGGATACATGGGAACATAATATTGCATCTATGCTGTGCATATAAATTCATGAAATGAAACGAAATGAAATGAGAAATTATGATATAAATGTTTGGTTTTTGGTGTTTATTTTGTGATATACGAACTAATTGAATATATGAATGTATGGCCGAGTAATTGATTATTTGATGAGATGTTGAATCTTGAATGGAGGTCGTGAAGTTTATGAGTAGAGGTGAGTGTTTACTGGTATGGTATAGTATAGTACATTACAACTCTTTTAGTTTTTAGTATACATCAAATCAATACAAACTGTAAACTGTAAACTGTAAACTATAAAGTATACCTACCTACCTACCTACCTACCTACCTACCTACCTACCTACCTACCTACCTACCTAGTACTAATAATTAGGTATTCAATACATCCATCCATCCATCCATCTTTCCATCTTTTCATCTTTCCATCTTTCCATCTTTCCATCTTTCCATCTTTCCATCTTTCCATCCATCCATCCATCTTTCCATCTTTCCAATCGCTTAAAAATTAAAAATCGAAATATAATTCTCTCTTTAATACTTCGTAATCTTCAATTCAAATTCAAATTAATTTAATTCAAATCACTAACTCCCTACTCCCTATTTCCTATTTCTTATAATACCTCACATCTCACATCTCACATTCATATCCTACACTTACAAGTTACAATATCCCCAGTGACTTATATTACCACTATACTATATCACTATATCACATCACTACTATATCACTACATTACTACACTACATCACCACACCATACCACACTACTACACCACATCACCACACCACCACACCACACCACCACACCACCAACCACATCACTACACCACCAACCACATCACACCACCACACCACCACCCCACAAATCCTCTCTTCCTTCCCCTCTTCTTCCCCTCTTCCTTCCTCTCTTCCCCTTTTCTTCCTTCCTTTATTCCCCAAGCCCAGATATTCAAAATTCAAAGCACTTTTCTCCTTTTATACACCCTCT
>NGKI01000003.1:624467-645072 GCA_002162615.1 Myriosclerotinia duriaeana
TTTCCTTCCATCACCAATCTCTCACCCATCTCTCAAAAACATCACCCCACCACCAACCCCCCATAACCTTTCCAATCCTCCCAACTTCTCGCACTCTAATTCCAGGCTCTTTGATCAACATTGTTATATTGTTATATCTACTTCTATATATCTGTACTCGAGTCCACCAGGACCCTCCCGGGAAGAACGTAGATGATTCTTCTATATACGATACTAAATATCTGCCTCAACGTATCTTGCAAATGATAAATGCCAAAAACTTATTACCACAAATTGCTTCACTCGACCTCCATCTCACCCATCAACCAATTCCCATCAACCCATCCCCAACATCCCCTTAATCCCCCTCCATCTCCCTCCTACCCCAACCCCATACCCAATATCCACCACCGCCCTCGTAAACCTAAACCCCTTTGTCGTATCCGGAATCGGATATCGAAGCGGAGGAGGAATAGACGTACAAGCAGGAGACCAAGGCCATCGATCCTCACAAATGGCCTTAATATTACAAAGACCCCTCAATCCCTCTTCACCAGCAAATCTTCCATATCCACTACCAGCTACGCCACCAAATGGTAATTGAACTGCATAGTACGCGGCAAAATCATTGATGGCTACCATACCCGACTTGATGTTCTTGACGACAGCTTTGAGTTCCCAATCTTTGGATCCAAAGACCGAGGCACCAAGTCCAAAGTTGGGGTGGTTTGCCATATCGCAGGCATCTTCGGGATTCTTGGCTCTCATGACAACGCATATTGGTCCGAAGCATTCTTCATTTGCAATGGCCATTTCAGGTGTGACGTCGACGATTAAAGTAGGGGTGAAGTAATGACCTGAACGATGCACTGGATGATTAAATCGTTTTCCACCAACCAAAAGACGCGCACCATCATTGACAGCTGCTGCAATCAATTGCTCGAGTCGATCAAATGAAGCATCGGAAATTACAGCCCCCACATCAACTGGCGAGTCTGCTGTAGCATCAAGAGCAGAACCAATACGGAGAGCTCGAATTCGTGGCTCTAATGCACTGACGATCTTGTCATAAACATCTGGAAGACCGATGATTCGTTCAATACCAATACAATTTTGCCCAGCTGCTTGGAACGTGCCACGAAGCAGAATTTCGGTGATCCGTGGAAGATCATTGACTGCAGAATTCATAACAATTGCCGCATCTTTCCCGCCAAGCTCGGCGACAACTGGAATCAAAGGCTTGGCTGCCGCAGCTGCTACCAATTTAGCGACTGGTCGACTACCAATGAAGGTGATGTGAGAAATTCTAGGATGAGATGTGAGATGATTCGCAGTGTCTGGCCAGCACGTAACAACTTGGATGAGATTAGAATCATGGCCACATGCATACAATGCTCCTCTGGCGATAAGAGAGAAATGCTGTGCACTCCAAGCAGTATTTTCCGATGCCTTAACCACAATTCCATTTCCAGAGAAGATAGCAGAGATGACCGGGCCCAGTAAGTTATGGAGCGGGTAATTCCATGAGACTAAAGCAGCGACAACTCCTAGGGGTTCATATTGTACAGTATTCTTCTTGTACAACATGAGCAAATTGGTAGGTCTCCGGGAAAGACTTAATGCCTTTTCGCCATGCTTCAAAGTCCAGCTCAGCTTTTCAATAGTCACTAGAATTTCTCCCAATGCTGCATCAATCATAGTTTTGCCCGAATCCAAACATGCAACCTTACAAATCTCCTCTTGGTGGTCCAATATGTATGCCATCATAGAGCGAAGAACTTGTCGTCTTTGAGTGAATGTAGTTCTCGCCCATTTCTTCTGTGCGACATGTGCCTTTTCAATTACTCGATCGATATCTTCGGTGGTTGATGGAGTGACATATCCTAAGAACTGTCCGGTAGCCGGAGCATAACATTGAATATCTGAGGTATGCGCAACCTTAACATTATCAGCATGACTGCTCCCGATTCAATTGTGATTCCATTCCACCAACCTTGATGCTCGGATTCTCTAATATTTTCTTCTCCTCCGGTGCCTTGAGTTCAGCGATCATATAAGGTATAATTGTCTCCGCATTATACCATTCAATCAATCGTATCGTCCCATAGAGAAGGCCTCCAACAAATAATGTAGCTCCTGCGGCCAAGGTGAATATGAGCTTTTCACTGCAAACACCAACCCACGTTAGCTATTATAACCCAGATTTCGGAGCAGATGGCAGATCAAACTTACACATCTCCATGTATCCAGCCTGCAAAGGGACCATCTGCGAGGGGCTGTTCTCTTTCCATTGTCATTCATTACAATTAATTATGCAAACCGTGTCACCTAGGTATTTCTGGTGAAAGCTTCATCCCTACTAGCTCACGTGAGCTCTGACACGGAATGTTCCGTATATTATTCAAAACACCACCAATGGTTCCATTTAGCCTAAATGAATAAGCTTCGCGGAAACGATGTACCCCTCATTTTGCTAAATTGGACAATCATGGATCCTTTGGAAAAGTGTATATACTTTACACAGTACCTAGTAGGTAGCATTTGACATTTCATCTAATATACTTTCGCATATTATCTGACACATATAGATTTTATCTAATCTAAATCCCCGAAACAAATTGCTTGCGTAGACCTTGAGTGTTTCAAACCCTAATAGATATCTTTTGTATTTGAACTATTCATAGCTATGATATCTACGATTAGGTTTGTACCAGAAGACTTGAAGTTATTTTGACTAGCGAGTTCGAGGCGAGTTCTAATCACTGGCGGGATTATGATATTTTGAAAGTAATACACCGCATGAGTGTACAAGCATTCTTTCACTGTGTCATATAAGACAAAATGATCTAATTGATGGCAAAACAAAGGCGGTATAATAGCCACGTCCCTGCATACATGTTTAGCCCTAGCCTCTAGGCGTGGCTTAGGGAAAAATTAGATAGTGGGATTGGTAGGGATATATATTACAAGTAAGGGGTACCACAGGAGTGGATAGTTATGGTCACTCTGATTGGTGTAGAAATTGTTACCCTAGATCTGGTGATCGTGTTTCGTTTAAACGACATCATGCAATGATCAACCTTTATTCAATGGTTAGGGGGTTAGCGATCTGCAATGATTCAGGAGATATCCACCAATCCACCAATCCACGGTCCACCATAGAACTTCTAGAGCGGTTACTTTTTCGCTAGCGGCTGTACATGTCATTATAGCAATATCACTCAGCATGTCAATGGAAGTTAGTTTGTAGAGGTTCAAGAAGTCCACTCGTTTGGAAGGAACTTGGCTAAAGTTGCCATTTGATAAATATAGAATACTCGTATATACAAAGTTAAAGAATTGAAAAATATAGACAATGTGAAATGTGAAATGCAACTATAGCCCATCAATCGATTGCGTGCACCAGCGTCGAGTTGTATGGGGGATTGCTCTGCCGTAATAACCAAATAAGCTGACCATCACCAGAATCCACTCCAAGCTTACTGCTTGAGGGTAAGAACACCAGGGCGGTAAGGAATCTTGTCGTAGTCGCTGACGCTTGCACTGGGGTCGTGACCTTGGTACAAGAATTGGAGGTTGCATGGGTCGATGGTCATGGTTTGATCGGAGTTGTTGCGGACCAAATCACCGTGACTGATGTCGTTGGTCCAGGTAGCGCCACTGTTGGCCTTGCCGGCGAAAGGAGCACTCTCGGATGCGGCATTGGGGGTCCAGGTACCGCTGAGGCTGGTAGCTGTGTAGGAGCGGAAGTAACGGCCGTTTGATCCAATTGCCTCGACAATCATGAGGTACTTGTTTTGACCAGAGACGGTGTAAACTTGAACTGCCTCGAAGACATTGTTCGTGGTATCACTGAGGACAACAGTTGAAGCGGTACCGAAGCTACCGGGGAAGCTGTTAAGTGCCATGCTAGAGCGATAGATTTTACCGTTATCTCCTGCAAAGAAAAGGTACATGTTGGAGGAATCTCCAATGAGCGTTTGGTCGATAGCACCGGTGCTAGAACCAGTAATGGTTCCAGAGAAGAGTGTTTGCACCGCACCCCATCCGTTTGCATTGGTGGGGTCGCTTGAAGTACGGTATGAGAAAGTAGTAGGGCCCCATTGATAGGCTAGGACCCAAGTACTTTTTGGTGCGAAATAGAAAAGTGTTGGGGCAACAGCGCTCGTAGTCATCTTCGTTTGGGTTGCTGAAGCCATGTCACTCCAGTTGGTGAATTCGCTAAAGGCCATTGAACCATAAGATGAGCCGGTGTCGTGGAATGTAGCGTAAACAAGGTGCTTGCCGTTGTGAACAACATTGGTGAAATCTTTCAACGATGCCCAGCCTGATTTAGGGGTTGCTAGGGCACCGGTTGAGCTCCATGAATATTTTGAAGGAAGCGCGCATGTGGCAGCCGATGATGTTGCGAGCAGCATGGCAAAGGTTTGTGCCATGACGGCTGAGGAGGCTGAGAACTTCATGGTGTTAAGGTAAAAGAATGTAAGAGATGGTTGTATGAGAAATGAATGATGGTGATGGATGAAGACATTGATGATTGCACATCGCTGTCTTTTATAACTTTACTGCCGTTCAAGCTGGTTAACTCCTATGGAGTCTGGACTGGCCAAAAACGAAATCTTCTCCATCCACTAACAATTTACTCCGCACGCCAATTAATATCCTTGAGCCTGAGTTTGGCAGAAATTCAAAATTACGGATCATTTGACGATTGTTTCAACTTCGTGGGTTCAAGGATATATGTGAAACTTTACTAATCAAGCCCGCTAAATCGTACGGACGGACCAAAAACGGAATATTCTCCATACAACAACAATCTACTCCGCACGCCAATTAATATCCTTATGCCTAAATTTGACAGCAATCAAGATTACGGATCATTCCATGGTCGTTCGAAGATTCGAATTCCATCATGCGGCTTCATGCCACCAGAAAGTCCGCCACTCGGGAACAAGCGAGATTAGAAATTCATTTCTCCGAATTCCAGACTTTCTGCCGGCATGAAGCAGGACGGCATGAGTAGTAGGTAACCTTACTAGTCACTACCTTTACTATTTTTGCAGAACTTGACTACTATCAGTATGAGCATTGCATTGGTATTGAGGAAGTTTGATAATCCATGAAGGTTACCAGTCTAAGTATTGTAGGGGGGGGAAATAAACTGATATACTCAAAATGAAGGAGTTATTTCACTATAGCATATTAGATACGTCATCTGATTGACGCCTCTATAATTCCGACGAGTACGAAGTAAGTGGCTAAGGGATGATTTAGGCTCAATGATCGGAATGAAATAATCCCATTGATCCAATCATCCAAGCGAGGACCAAGGCAAGGATCAACCCAAGCGAAGACGAAAGCGAGGATGAAGGAGTAATTTTTCTCTCTCGCCGAGTCGTCGTCACCTATGGTCCACCGTCCATACCAGACTTCATCCCTTTTCAATTCATCTAATTCTGCATGCAGAACAGTAACTCAGATTAAAGTAAGGGTATCGATATGTCTTAATATCGAACGATATATTGCCCGATAACAAGGGTTCGAATATGTATTACCTAAGCATAGATTAAAGAATGGGTCTGATCCACCTCATACATGAACCTATAGATTCTACCGGGTTTTACCATCAAATGGTTGTCACAGGCTCACCTGGGCATGTCATGATTGTCATCACTACTTAATGCGAGTTGTATCCACTATTTTACCTTTGTTTTAGGGGGGCCTCGGGAGTCGGGAGTATATGCGTTAAAATGAGGGGATAGTACCATCTAAACTTAAGTATATACTGTAAAGACACACCAAGCCTAATTGAAATAGTACGGAATAAGATCCCCAAATTAAGTAGAAGACTTACTAGGTAGTAGGTAAGTAAAGGGATCATCAAAAAGGATAATTTGTCTATTAGAAAGGGCTTAGTGTGCTTTTATATACCTACAATAGGTAAATTCAGACGGCACAGGTTGATCAGGACCGTAGGACTGGTAAAAAGGGACCCTGTGTATACAGAGGTCAAATATTATCCGTAAGACACTTTCCTGTAGAGTGAAAATCAACGTATTCTACTCGTGCGAACAGAAAGTAAATATTCCGTTGCTATATATAGGCTTTAACTCCTAAGAGGTAAGCCAATTGAATAATCGAACTTGAAAAGGCTAATAGTTAAACTAATTGTTTTTATATATTTAAATCTTGTATATAAGATCGAGGTTTTATATATTTATAAATATAATATTAAAGTTTATAAGTTGAAAAAAATTAATTTAATTAATTTAATTTTAAAATCAGGTTTACATTAGGTTAATTATAATCTATAAATCTTATAATAACTACCGACTTTAGTATATAGCATTTTAAACAAGTTTAAAACCTATTAGTAGGTTATAGTTATATCAATTTAGGTACTATAAGTCTATATGACCTATAATAACAAAGACGATGAAGATTGTAGAGAATTCGAAAATTATACTAGAGCAAAAAGTACGTACACCTTCTCTCGTTTCTCGGGCGCCATCGAACATCATATCGAGTCCAATGGCGATAAACTAGCTACGCCTATAGCATTTGGTCACATCAGACCCCGCGGCCATCAAGTACCTGTGTTCGGAGTGAAGAGTGCCCTTTTACCAAATTTCGAAAGCTATAGTTATACCTATGCTCATTAAACTAACACAGCAGATGTCCTCCACTTGAGATCCCAGAAGACTTCTTGAGGTTTGCGATTGAGCATGCGGTTAAGAGTGTGGTGAACAGCAGTCTATTGACAAGGATGAGTATTTTCAGTATCTCAACACTCCAAGATTGAGGAAGTGCAGAAATTTCGACCACTGGCCCAAAGAGCAGGATGTGTTGTCGAGATGACTATCCATGGCTAAAGCGACTTCGTTGCTTACCCTATGGAAGTAAAATAGCAGGATTATCCTGCTCTATCCACCTTATCAATATAACAGAACTTTCCTGTTATAGTAGCCAGAAAACAGACGCGTTTTGCTAACGTATCATGAAATAAGAATGAGATTGTACTAAAATCGCGTGAATGAAAATAAGCTTGTATTAAAATAATAATAACACTTAATAACTAAACTGAAATACTCTCTGTTTTGTATAACTTTTGACTCTATTTAAAAAATTTAAGTCTTTCGGATTTTCTAGTTGGTTGATATATATATTATTGTTACCAAAGTTAAAGACATGTTATTAGGATAAAAAAGAAAAATATACTAAAATGAAGAAAAAGTAGAATAGAGGGGAAGATGAGTAGAAAAAGTAGAGAAACTTGCTTATAATATAAAATCATTTACCTTCGAAATCAC
Source organism: Myriosclerotinia duriaeana (assembly GCA_002162615.1). Lineage (NCBI taxonomy): Eukaryota > Fungi > Ascomycota > Leotiomycetes > Helotiales > Sclerotiniaceae > Myriosclerotinia > Myriosclerotinia duriaeana. Next base: position 631,757 of record NGKI01000003.1, read on the forward strand.
TTAAAACCATTTACTTTTGAAGAGTTGAAGAGTTGAAGAGAAAGTGGATATGAAGAAAGAAAAGAAAGCTCCTCGATCGTTCAAAAAAGGACTAATTATTAGTTTTTGGCCTAATTACTAGGTTTTTTGGGTATATTGCCACTCCGATATCGACAAAATATCAAACCTTAATCTCATTCTACATTTTAGTATATTTTAGTGCCTAGAGCAGGATAAATCTGCTATTTTACCTCCATAGGGTTATACAAGGCTGCTGATGATCGAAGGTATCATTAGCGATGCCAAAGAGATTGCTTATAAGAAACAGCAGAATTACACTGTTGCAGGAGGATTCTTTGATCCCGGAGCTGGTGCAACATTAAGTACTCCAGCATAAGATACAAAAGGTTGACTAATTTACCAAAATAAGATATAACGACGTTGGAGATCTACTTCCACAATCAAGAATCAAGAACGCCTTTAGGTATACCACAATAGCCAATACTATGCACTTGGTACTGATGATAACACCATAGGATTTGCGATGGGAGAAAATGGTTTCATGAACGCTATAGAGAAGTTGCGTGCCAAATTGGGCGTCGAAATTTCATATACCCACAGTCTACTGTCATCGCCTTATACTTCGTACGTCTACAGCTACAACACTTGCAAAAGCTTTCGAGCAATCATCCCCAATCACCATACATACCCACCTCAGTCATCTGGTATTTACAATATACTAAAGCGAGAAAATAGAAATAGAATTTTTGAAACTCATTTTTTCGAGGTAGTAGTTAAAATTGTCCAGAACTGACCAAATGGCTAAATGATAGTCTCGGAAAGATGGCCGAAATGTCTTTCTTTGGCTTCGTCCATATGGACAAATCTGGTTTAATGAAGGAAGTGTAAACATGGAATAATTACCATTTACATTAACATGGTTGGTTTATCAGTACGAAGTACCTCGTCAACATCCCCCTCCCCTACCCAACTACTTTCTCACTCTAACACACATTTCCCCAACAACCCCAATTGTCCGCTCAAACTCAAGAAGCACGAATGATCCTAGCCATGAAGACCATTCGAACATCCAAAAAGCTAAACCCCAACGTTGCTGAGCAAGTGCGCATCCAACACAATGACTGTTCCCCAACTCATTGCCAAATTCAGACTGTAATCACATTGATAAATGCCATGTTCTCGTAGAACCAGCACATCACACCCGCTATAGCAGCCCTAACATACAAATACAATCCACACCTGGGCATTCGGTGGAGCTAGCAAGTTTCGGCCATCGCGCCGTCGACAAGCGAGATTAGCTCGACAAGATTTCAGTCATCACGTCTATCTTTCGCATACGAAAATCTGATATGTTGCTGCGTACAACTTCCCATACTCTGCACCATTCTCAGTACGTACCAGTAAAGCGGGCCGACTTCTCTGCAGCGCCAATTCCATATCGGCGGTGCAGTAGATGCCAGGTGTGGAGATGTACACCCTGCTATATCTCCCATGATCGCGGGTGCGATGCTACATACGATCGTGTAGGAGGTTATAGTGAGGTTGATGAGTTCGATTGAGACTTTCAGATCGTGGGAGAGGGAGAGGGAGGTGATGGCTGGGTAGTTGATGAGAGGGGAGAGGGGAGAGGGGAAAGCAGAGAGAATGTTGTTGCAGATTCTACGAGGAAACTGATGAGGCGTTTTTGTCTGGTGGTAAATGTGGAGTATGGAGTAGCTGGTGTTTGAGTTATATTTTACTCTTCACACCATGAAGGTTCCTTATTCGAGGACATCATGTTTGCAGGAAATGCCTTTTTATAGATGAGCTTTTCCTCTTAGGCCAGAAAGGTCAGGAAGTTCTTTATTTCTAGCGGTGCTGATATATACTTGCTCTTTGATACAGCGCAGTATTGAGAAGGGGATAAAAGGTTGGTATCTCGCTATTCCACTGTCAGTCACATGAGAGGCGGGACACTCACTTCTACTATTCATATAAATCAACTCAAATTTCCGTTGCCTATTTTGAGTATCTAAGGAGGATTGTAATTCTGCAACAGGGACGGCAATTTTGCAGAGTAGTTAATTCGGTATATATAGTTAGGTAAAGATCCATTGGTCATCGACACATGACTAATACGGTAGCACCCCTTCTTCTGTTCGACAAACATACAGGCCCAGTAGGAAACAAAGTTCGTCGTCAAATGGTAGCCTTTGAGAAGTATTTTTCATTTTATCAAGTGATATATCGGGTTGCAAATCTTCTCCATAGAATACTTATTTATTCATTGTGAATTGAACCACTAATTTGCATCGTCCTTGAAACATTCTTCAGTCCCAAAAATACCCTCGGAATCAACCCCATCCCAATAAGGGTCCGTCATAACATCAGCCATCTCCGCTCTCTTTCCGGGGTCCAGATTCGTCATCCTCAGTATCAACCTCTTCGCATCCTCATTGAGATTGGGATAATCGGTCTCGGTCCATTGTTCAAAAGGCTCATACCCTTCAGCTCGCTCCTCATCCTCTTCAATCATTTCCCAAAGTTCCTTCAAGAGCTCTCCTCCTTTCTCATCATCAGCATGCTTTACGAGCGCATCTGGAAGCGGCCCAAAGTTCGACAGCGATTTGTGCAAGATCACCCGCTCCGGTTCTATAGGTAGACTCTCGAAGTCGGGGTGAAACGATTCAACACCTGTGAGCACATAAAGACACTGAAAATAACTATACTGTTAGAGAATGGGGTTCTGTAAGGATTGAAGGGTTGACTCACCAGTAGCCCGAAAGAAAACACCTCCGAATGCTTCCCCATTCCCCTCCCCAGTTGCCCTTCTGGACTTTGCCACATCACGTTTCCTATCTTATGGTTTAAAAGATTCGTGCCTATGAGTTTCAAGGCACAATCTAAATCGCCCAATTGCACCTTTTCGAGGCAGAATTTAGCTTCCATGTTAACAAACCAATCGATGAAGACGTTGTCAGGCTTCACATCTAAACCATAGCAGTGAGATCAGTAGAGATTTTTTTGGTCAAAAATCGCGAAGAGATAAAGACAGACTACCAAGGTGTATCCAATTTCTCGCGTGCATATCTTTCAATGCCAGGCCAACCTCTTTAAGAATTGTCTTTCTTGCTTGTAGAGGAAGAGGAGGACAGTCGTTTATCATTTCAAGTACGTTGGATGTGGCATAATCGTAGACAAGTATATGTTTCCCCTCGTCTTCGTCTACATGATGTCGTATTTGACGCACGTTGCCGAATTCCTGTTTGAGCTCTTGCGAATGCTCAAAAATCGAGCGAGTAACAGGCTTTAAAACGAACGCTGTATTATCCTTTCTGGTGCATTGCTCAGATTAGCCAGGTGCGGTTGATCAATGTTTCGACAAGAAGCACGGCATGTTATGATTTCAGAACTTACCCAGAGGCCAGATAAATGTTGAACTCCGGCTTGTTGTTTGGGGTTTTGTAGATAACACGAACTGGCTTATATACCTGACCAGAGCGGCCGACGTGTGTTGAACTCATTCTCACATTTTTGAGAGAACGAGCAAGTGGTAGAAGCATTTAGTTAACAATTAGCAGATGATTATACCAAATTCGACAAATTTAACAGGAAAGGAGAGGTTATCAATCAGTGAAGGCTTGCTACCTGGGAGTAAACCGAGGGTTAAAACCTCCGTTTTTCATCATGTCTGCAACTGATTAGGTTTGATTAAATGCGTTTAACAATTAATCCCGAGGTCGAGGTTGATTTATATTGATTTTGGAACGAAAACTAGATACCTAAACTTTTAAATCTATTATACGATAAATATTTCTTCCATATCAAGAGGGATTCGACAGGAAGCGGGGTATCTTCAAATAGAAGCAAGTCACCCGAGCGTATGAGCGCCACTATTAAGTCGCTTAACCTTCCTAAAGCATTTCCCCACATTGTACACTTCAGACCGGCATATGCAACAGTTGAGTTGGAACCGTATTATATCGCGAATAATGTCCAGAATATTTGTATCCAGGAAACCATTTCTCGACATCTTTGAACATTGTAGAGTTTTACCTACTGAAAGCAAGCTTGAAAGAGAAGTTGAGACTCGAAGACCCAAATCATGGCCCCAGGAAATTTGCTAGAGCTGTTGCGGTCAAGGACAGTGGTCGATTGTGATACTATGGATTTTGAAGGTAGGGCTTCTTTGCAATATGACACAATAAGTATGTCCTGACTGTAGATTCTAGTTGCAAAGTCTCTTGGTCCTTTCACGGATTGTACTTCCAACCAAGCAATTGCATTTTTCGAGCTCCAGAAACCAGAGAATGGAAGCCTTCTCCATGAGACAGTCAAAACGACGAGCAAGCTTTTGGGTACCGCAGGATATCCAGATGTGCAGTATTCAGAGCTCGCGGTGGAGGTTGCGGTATATGATTCTTTCCAAAAAGTCTTGTAAATTATTCGAACTCATTGAACTATATAGATGGTCAAACTACAACTTGCAATCGCCAGTGTAGTCACGGGATTTGTTCATGTCCAGACAAATCCATATCATTCATATGACGCCAAGAAAATGGTTCACGATGCACAAAGTATTCCTCCCATTCTCTCGCAGTGATCCGAAAGAGGCTAAAATCTTCAGGGATACTCTCCATTTTCAGCCACCTCGATCCAGGCTTTGACACTAAGCGTGTTTGTCTGAAAATCCCAAGTACTTGGGAAGGGCTCCAGGCATGCAAGATCCTAGAATCGATGGGTATAACCACGCTCGCAACTACGCTTTTTACTATCGAACAAGCTGCGTTGGCTGGGGAGGTGGGGTGTACTTATGTTGCGCCTTATGTTAATGAGTTGAAAGTTCATTTTGATGCCGGGTATACTTTCCCCTCTATTTCCCGCTTCACATTACATTACTGGGAATGCGATACAACAAGCTAATCAGAAATAGATTCACTGATACCAACAAAGCTCATAAGCTCTGCCTTGAAATCCAACAATACTACCGTAAATACAACCACAAAACAAAAGTTCTACCAGCTAGTCTTACGAATATCGATGAGATTATGTTGTTGGCGGGTGTAGACCATATCACAATTGCACCCGGGCTATTGAGGGAGTTGGCTGCTACACAAGTGGAAGGATATAAGGTAACATCTATGTTTGATGGAATTAATGAGGAGGAGGATCCGTATCCATTGCTGCAATTTGGGGAACGTGAGAGCGAATGGAGGATTGCTTTTACGAGGAGTGGGAAAGGAGAGGGAGAAAGAAAGTTGAGCCAGGTGAGTTATTGCCGGCAGGAATCTCTCGGAGTCAACTATGACAATATTACCTAGAATTTTCTGACTTTTGTTGCTGTGTAGGCTATCAATATCTTTTGCGATATGCAGACGCAGCTGGAAGTGATATTTGAGGGGCTGAAAAACTAGTGAGCTTGGTTTGACGAGTGCGGCGTGTGGGAGATAACCTGTTTATATTACCAAATACTCAAAATTCAAAAATTCATTTGAGCATCGAACAAGATTGAAGCCCTTTCGCTCTTCTGCACTCTATGGCAATTGCTTTGTCCAATGACAGAGATCATAAATTGGATTTCCAATATTGAGGACACCAATTAACCTCGAATCATCCCCAAAATAGATTTATGAATCAATTTCAAAGGATACTCACTGGCCATGATCTGGTTGGCATGTTCTTGTAGTTCTCTATCATCGTCAATTTCTCGCTTTCTTTCTCCTCGAGAACTCTCACTGCCCAACAAAGTAAAAAAGATATTACCAGTGTCAAACATAACCTGGGGCTGGAAGAGTGATAGTGTCTCCCGTATGGATCCTGAAAGTAGTATATCACCACTGTGTAGGTGTGAGATGCTGTGGTTGAATGGATTGAGCGCACTTTGTAAAGCGTCCAACTTCGCCGAAGAGCCCCCCCATCAGCTTGAAACTTGAGCTGCTGCATTTTTTATAAGGCGGTTATCTTATCCAAATTCAAGTCTTAATGCTTTCATTATTCACCTGCATCGCGGCATACAGCTGAGACTTATTGTAGCGATATTAATTTATTTCGTCATGATAAAATGTTCTGGTGTTTTTCCACGCATCACTTAAAAAATTTCTTGATTGAAGCCTGTTAGCTGCACCACAAGTAAGCCAACGAAATTAAATCGTGCTCATATTGTAACCTTAGTGCTACTTGGAAATTGTCTCATTTTTCCCCGTCCGCAGTGAACAACCCCTTCGATTTTGCACCTTCCTGATGCAGATATGGGAGGAGGAATGATTAGACTGTGGCTTCCATCTCAATTATTCTACTCCTTCCTTCATTGCCTTTGACATTTTTCTGTGCCGTTGCCATATTCGCCCATGAAACGCTCATGATATGGCTCTTTGTATGTTATTACAGTTTTGAGTCTGCCTATGGATTTTGTATCGCAATTTTGATTTCGTAAAAAGTGGTGATGCTTATATCAAGGGGGGAAAGCTATCACAGTTCCTATCATCCTCCCGAGGACTTTCTTAGCAAGACACTATTTGGTTGGACATGAACGATTTCGGGGGCCTAGCGTTCTGACATACCTTCTTCTCCGCGTTATGCTCATTCAACATATATATGGCGGCGGCTTGTTTGAGCGAAAAGTTTCGGCAAATCATACAGTATTGGGAATGAACCTGAACTTCAGAGTGAAGAGATAAATGAACGTTCTCTAGTGACTTCCCTAGGTGAAGTTCTTGGTCTACAGCATTCTTTTGGTCTTCATACCTTAAGGACTATCATGAGGAAGACCCGCTGACTCTTTTTAACTATAAGTAATATTCTTGTATTCCCCAGAACAAATATAGTCACGTATATTCAAAGCATACTTGTCAAGGCCAAACAGTTAACACAGCGCTTTTCATACATATGAACACAAATTCAAGCTGTATACCTACAATCAGCTGCATAACTTTCCTTCACATCAAGATAATGATTATGCTCCGAAGTGCCTGACCCCAAGAAGCTCATATCAAATGGCTTCTGCCTGAATAGCCAATCAACGGAAATTATAACATTGAGAAGAAGTTTTGCAAGTTGTTATATGGGCTTACCTTCAGACTGGCCGTTTATTGAGGTGAGCGATAAAATTTGGGAAGGGAAGCAGGAAAATAAAACTACTATGGGCGTGTGATAGACACAAAAGTTGTTTAGCACTGGCAAACTATATTGCAGTCTAATCTAGATTTGCCTGCAATTTGCATTACGAATAGTGATACAAAAACAGAGCAAAGAGTACTGGGATACTTTCGGGTCCAGAGAAGATGAGATAAACAGAGAAGAAAGTTATCTCATCTTCTTAGTATTGAAAGAATGCTCATTCTATGGTCCTTATAAGTAAGGCTTTGAGAGTATATCTTCTGTGCTGAAGTGGACGTCATTGACCCATCTCATGAATATAACTAAAGGTATAACTGTGTTTCATCTCAGTGTTATAGAGCAAGAGATATCTGTTGAATAGTTGGGGACGAGGCTTAGAAAGTGTTTCCTCAAATCACAGCAGGACTGGACGAATGCAGATACCTACTTGTTCTTCACATTTGAGGGCATATTGTTTGTAAAATATTAGACAGAACAAGCTTGCTTTATATACAGGGCTAGAGTTGCAATGACATCCATTCGATTGGTGCGGAATAACAGGATTTCTTTGTATGGCTATTTTGGAAGCTTTGATAGCATCTTCTCTATTGAAAATAAGACTGGATGAAGGTGCAAAGCTACAAGTTTTGGGAGTTTTGATACACCGCTAATACGAGGCTGAACAATAAAATCTTGTTGTCCATATTTGACTATAGCTGCAATGTTATCTCATCAAGTTGTTCTGGAATGATAGCGCTTCATCATATGGCTCACTGTGTTGGAATTTTGGAGTATCTCTTCGGGTTTTGGTAGGATGGAATCTGTATAGACTGCTACCTATCTCTGAGGTTGCAAGGTATAGCTGCAAATAAGGATGGGATAAGAAAAGCTTTTGCTATACTTGCTTTCTGGGAAAGAGAAATGATCCCCTTTCACTATGGGAAGGCCACAAGAGGCCATCTTACACCTATAATTCAAACTTCATAGGTACTAGTCGGACATTGGTTCATACTGTAGGTGTATTGTTTCATTGTATCAATAACACTAAGAGTATTCTACCTAGGTTGTGTAGTGAGAGTCTGAAAGCACAAAACAATCAATTGAAGCTTGAAGTTCCTCCTCTCACTATAACAAGGCAGCATGAAAACGATGTGTTCTTGTGCTTCTCTGTATCTTCTCTGTATATTCTCTGACACCAATCAGCAACAAGGGTCATTCTATACTTGTCTGGAGAGCTTTAAAGTGTTTTCAGAAGGTTGCTGTTGTCCTTTCTCATTGGTCTGAGATTTCATCTCATAAGCAGAACTACTTCGCCCAAAATATCTTTCATCCATTGGATATGCCTTCACACCATTGAGAATTCACAAGACTGTTTGTGAATGATGAGAATGTATCTTTTCAACCAACAATAAACTACCAAATTGGGTTCAATGGAAGTATTCTGATAATAAGGCCATGGGATTGGCCGATTTGGCACTCACCTCTCCACGACCAATACCTCAGTAATACCCTCAATACCCTCGAGGGTACCTAGTGTCTCGAGCGAATGCGAGGATCAGAGAAGTAAAATTTCACTAGTAATTGCATTGTATCTTAATAAACTTCTTCCTCAATAATTTTTTCTTCAATCTTCTTTACAAAATAACAACAACAACAATAACAACAACAACAACAAACCAAGATGTTTCCAATCATGGCTCCCCCTCTCGTCTTGGCTTCTAAGGAGAAAGAGAATAAGCTCACCAGAGCTTGGAGAAGAGTCTCCAGTGAATCTTCTCCCAGCTCGAAGTTGGTTAGCGAGAAAAATTCAACTTTGAGCAAATTGAAACGCACATCGACTGTTAAGCTTGGTGGAAAGAAATCCTCCTCCCAAGAACAACAAAGACGCGCCAGCGTACAATTGGAGCCAATTGCTGAAAAGATGGATTCTACAGGAGATGAAGGTGCCATTGAACTTGGTGGACTAGGAATCAATTTCTATGACCATCTGGGCAACAAGGTTTCACCACAGGCAATTTTGGCGACGAGAGTACCAGGTGCTCAATCTCCTCGAGCACCTGGTACTCCGAAGCCCACCTCGCCGCTTCCAATGGGTATGTATTATCCTCTCTTCTTAACCTTAATACTATTTCTTTTCCTCAATCACCCCAGGATCCATTCTTGACAGACAATTACTGACTTCTCGATCTTACAGATCCACCTGGCGATATTGCAAGAACTCCTTTGATAATTCGGGAGTCCATGACCAGGAATTTCACCTTCCCTGGAACTCCAGAAGCCATTGCCGACAACGAAGAATTGCTCGCCGAGCTCCTCGAGAAGACCCTTCGCGAACAATCGGAAGCTCTTTGTCCAAGCCCAACGAGTAGCAGGAAGACCTCTACTCGCGTCAATACACCAAAGAGCAACCGACAATTATCGGCCACCAAGCCAATTGTGACCTCTGGCGCGTTTGGAATGAGAAACTATTCGGCGCCACTACCTGGTTCCTCACCTGCGCTCACATATACACCAACTCGAGGCCCAAAATTGGGTGTTACTGCAGCACATTCTCGAATTCTGAGTCTGCGAACACCAAACAATACAGAACCAGGAGAGTTTGATTATTTCAACAACGTTCAGAACTCTAAAACCAGCGAAGAAAATAGCGGTTTTACTCCCGATGCACTAAAGCACACCCCGTTCGGACTAAATTCTAAGCTTTACCGAATGCCGTCTTCCCCTACAATCGCCAAGCGCGCCTCTCGATCTAAGCCACAGCGCGGTGAACTATACTTCTTCGAACACGAGCGTCAAAAGATAGAAGAACTCGTTGCGCAGAGCAAAAACAGAGATTGTACAAAGCATCAAAATTGTACCGACTGCATAGAAAAAGAATACGCATACTACGAGAACAAAATCATGTCTACCTCAATGCCACCAGAACGTCGCCAACAGATCATGAAGGCTAATCGATCTATTCGCAATATCAAGAATGTAAGGTTAACTCTTTATCTTGGTGGCTCTGATCTAAACTAATAATCCGCAGGAACTCGAAAACCTTCTCGAAGACGAACTTATTACCTATGAGGCTTATGAGCTTATGATCAGCAAACTTCCCTCCGAGAGCAGCTTGAATTCGACATCCGCTCCCGCTCCTCGCTCCAATGTTGTCTCCCCAGCACCAGCTGCACCAGTTGCACCAGTTGCCGCATTCTCACAACTGAATGTCAACAGCAATGATAATCCTCCACCTTCATACCAATCTACTCCAAACCTTCCTCCCCGCGGGCCAACTCAACCACCTGCTCGACCAGAGATCGGACGTGCTACTGCTTTGTACCGTTATACCGAACCTGAAGACTGTAACTTCGATGTTGGCGACATCATTATCATCTTCGAATACATGAATGACGATTGGTGGATGGGCAAGAACGAAAAGACTGGAAAGGAGGGTGTATTCCCAGCGAACTATGTTCAGAAGCACACCAACCAATCTGCACCTCAGCCAAGCTATTATGGTAACGAGAAGGCCACCTACTCCCCATACGCCTCCCAACAAGGACCTCCTCCACCTGGACCAGTTAATCCTTACAACAGCTCTGTTCCTCCAATGGCCGTCGCAGAACAACCAACTGAAGACAAGCCCAGCAAGGGAGGAGAGATGGGAAAGAAGTTTGGCAAGAAATTGGGTAACGCTGCTATCTTTGGTGCTGGAGCAACAATTGGTGGTAACATTGTCAATTCCATCTTCTAAACCTCCAATCCACAATGGTTAGGCTTTCTCAAATCAAGTGTTCTTTGGCGTCTATCCAGCAATTACGATGATACTCATTGACAGTAATTCTTTTGAGTTATTTACAGCTGTGTACACTTTCAAGGATCAATAATTTCGAGTTGGGAGTTTTCTTTACATACAGCAATCCATGGTTACAGTGTTTGCTCGTTTCGGATTTTCATATGCTTGGAGTTTTGGCATTAATTGAACCATTTTCTGTATTCGTGGTTTTCTGCCCGACGTATGGAGGCGGGCTTTCTCAAGATTGTATTTGGGATTCATATGCAGGTTACTTCGCGATTGTACTTATTAAAGATACCTGATCGTTATTGAACATTGAATACAATAGATTTCTAAATTTTTCATAAATATTCTCACACATGCCATGATGGATTTGCAGATCTTCATCTCTTTTGAATGTGAGCTACATCACGTGTAGATAGCATGATAAATATCGGCATTAGGACATCGGTGTTTTGAGTTATCGACGTCACTGTCGCCATTGCCCCGCATTCCATATGCGCTTTTATATTATGATCTCCCTTCCATTCCCACCCATCCTTCTTTGTTACATCCACAATCAAATCTAAGGAAATACATTGGAACTGCACAATCTCGATACCTCAAATACATTCACAATGGAAGCTCAACATGGACACAGCGCAGCTTGCTGCAATATCCCACCTATTGTGTCCAAGGGATATGAACATAAAGGAAAATATGAGACCATTGGTGGGCTAAAGACTTGTACGTATTCCAATCGAGTGCCTGTTCGATTATCTATCACTCTAGTATCCGATTTCTCTTCTTTCTTGCTTAAACTAAAGATCTCTACTCCCCCGTTCCTCCCAATGCCCCCCCCTTCGACCCCCACTAACCCCCTCTAGATGTCACCGGCCCCGCAGACGCGACAAAGGCCATCTTCCTCATCTTCGATATCTTTGGCTACTATCCTCAAACCCTTCAAGGCGCCGATATCCTTGCCAACTCAGATGAACACAATAAATACCTCGTCTTTATGCCCGATCTCTTCGAGGGGAACCCAGCTGATATCAGTTGGTACCCACCCGATAATGAGGATAAACAAAAGAAGTTGGGCAATTTCTTCCAGACGACGGGAGCACCTCCCAAGGCTGCTGGCAGAGTCCCGGACTTGGTGAAGGCGTTTGGGGAGAAATATACGGGGATTCAGAAGTGGGGGGTACTTGGGGTGAGTGATGTTACTTTTTGGAGAAGTCGATTAATTGGAATGAGATTGGATACCTGTGGGTCGAGAGTCTGTGGCTAATGTGCCTCTTTGCATAGTTCTGCTGGGGTGGGAAAATTGTCTCGCTTACCACATCTGCTTCCTCCAACCCATTCGTGGTAGCTGCTGAGTGTCACCCCGCTATGGTCGATTCAAAAGATGCGGCGAACATTAAGATCCCACTTATCTTGCTAGCATCTAAAGATGAGGATGCGGAGGAGGTGAAGAAATTTGAGGCGGGTCTTACGGGGGAGAAACATGTCGAGACTTTCAAGGATCAGATTCACGGGTATGTTGATTTCGCTTCCTGTGGAGTTTCTAAATGCTGATGTTGTTGAAAATAGATGGATGGCTGCACGATCGGATCTGGAGAATGAGAGAGTCAAGAGCGAGTATGAGCGGGGCTATAAGACGGTCATTGAATTCTTCGGGAAACACTTGAAGTAGGAGCAGCTTTCTTTCTTTAAGGATGGGTGAATGCGTGAAGGAAGTTCGCTGAGATATGTAGGGTTAACAATAGTGGCGGGGCAAGACTTTGATAGGAGTCCGGTGGATATTCATTCATAATTCAACTTGCTTTTGCAAACGGACATCATTTGGTATACCTCATATTGTTCGGAGACTTTTGTTTCGGCGCAGCTGAGACTATGATGCTTAGCCGTCAAAATCAAGCTTAAAGGTGTCATTAACTCCGTTTCTGACATTCAGATATCTAAAAGCTGCGATGGGTTCACTGACTTTGGATGCACTGATCACATTCAGATAGTTGAATCTATTTCGATACCATTGATATAAATTATGGGCTTTCCATTGTGTGGCACCCCTCAATTCCATAGCTATACTCATCCACATCCTACCCCCATTCAATCACCTCACCCCCACCCTCACCCCTCCCCGCGATCCCCCCTCGTCCCATTTATCCACTCCCATCCTACCCAACAACACTCGGCTCAAAAAACACACAACACATGCCCTCCACCCCCAGAGTCTTCGCCTCGGCCTTGAATTTCTGATGCGCTTCACAGCTGTCCTCATAGTATCGCATGTCTTCTAGATTTTTAAATTCCGTCTTGGCGACGAGGGAATAGCCTTGCGTGCGTGGGTCGTTGGGCTGGGTTTCCCCGGCGTGGAGGGAGAGGATGTAGGGTTGGGAGTTCTGGGGGGGTGGGAGTGTGAGTGTGAGTGTGAGTGTGAGTGTGAGTGTGAGTGTGAGTGGAGGGGTTGGTTTGTGTTGGGGGG
>NGKI01000003.1:645131-671331 GCA_002162615.1 Myriosclerotinia duriaeana
GGGGGGGATACCTTGACGGCGGTTTTGGATAGGATTTCGTAGTTTTTCAGCATCGTGTCGCGGGAGGCTTGGGAGGGTATTTTGAACATGGTGATGCGGATTATTCCTGCCATTGTTGATATAGAATGATTGGGGTTGAGAGGTTGGAAATTTCAACTTTGTGAGGTGAGGAGAGAGATATGAGAGGGGTTTCAATCAATTGCTTGAGTGATTGGTTAAATGTATGTATTATTGGATATAATTCAGCTTGCGAAGAGAAGAAAGGGAAGAGAGTCTGAGAAAGGCTTGGTTTTGATATACTTTTATTTGTCTAGATGTGTATGTAGGTATGTTATAATGTTATGAAGGTGTCGGGACTACCTAGGTAGCAAGCGGTTTATGAATGCTTTGACGCGAATTGATAGAGGGGTTAGTTGCGGCTTCGGCTTCGGATGAGGGGTACAAATGTAGGTTATACACCGATCAATTGATTCTCTTGTGCATTTGTTATTACCTACCTACTACTGTAAGATTGAGCCTTGGATAGAAGGAATTTGTAACGATCCGAGGGTATCAGAGCGAATCTGAGCGTGGGGCAAGTGATGAGGAGGTGGTGATTTCCCGTGGAGGACCGGGATGGACCGAAAGGGACTTGAGAGCGGGTTGTGGAGGCGGAAATGATTCCGCGGAAGGATGGGAATGAACTTTTTTCTTTTTCTTTTCGAGAAGGTATATCAGATTTTGTGGTTGATTTGTTTGGTTGGTTTTTCGGGTTGGTGATTTGAGATTAGGTATGGCTTGTTGTCGCCAATACAAGGCACCAGAGAAGCTTCAGTGTGTCAGCACTTGCTTTTTCTAACACGTCGCGTCGATGAAAGGCAGATGCTTCAAATCAAATCAAATGATAGAAATTTTCCTTGTTTTCCAACCAAAAGTTTGGTATCTTGAAAGAAGAAGTCATCTATTGGTTAAGAAGGATGCATAGAGCATGCAAGTTGCCGTGAAACAATGCTGTCTACAGGATTTTCAGTGTAACTTTAGGGTTATTCGCCAATCATTTGGGCGTTTGAGCTTCTCTGGAGCCTGGAGGATTGGTTTTTCTAAAAGTTATTGGGGCAGCTTCAGCCTCATCAGACATATATTGAAGTGTTAGCCCTCAGTGAGATTTGGAACCTCCTGCGTGTACACATTCTGGTGTTGCATCGATGCCACTATCTATCTAGTAACTCTAAACGTACGGAATAACTTTGAAATCCCTTCTCAGCGGCGATCTAGAAGTATGTCGGACGTTGTCGATTTGTCGGACGCTCTCGATGCGATTCGCGCCTTGAACGACACGGGCAAATATGCAGATATGAAAATCCGCTGCGAGGATGCAGTTTTCAATGTTCATCGTGCGGTGGTGTGTATGCGATCACCGGTGATTGCTCGAGCTATGGATGATGATCGTTGGGTAAATGAAAATCCCAACCCCGAAGATAAATAGCACCTTCTGATGCAGTGTTAGGAAGAGGCTGCCAAGGGGGAATATCGTATGGGAGATGACGAACTGCCGATTGTGGATGCGATGGTTCATTATTTGTATCATGGAACTTATGATGATCAAGTCGCCTTGGGCCGTGAGCCTTCAGAAGATGGTTCGCAGCTTGGTCTCGAAAATGCTGGCTTGCCGCCAAGTCCGCCCACACCTCCACCAGTCGAAGAAGCCGAGGAGATTCCAACACACGAAACCCCAGAATCGGTGCCATTCGAAAAATCTTGGGGGCGTCGTCGAACATCAACTGGACTCGGATTCGGTCAACAACCCCAACCAGAAGTCATCCCCGAAGCCGAGCTAGTTTCAACACCATCATCGTTGCTCTTCAACGCCAAAGTCTACATCATCGCCGATAAATACATGATTCCAGCCTTGAAAGATCTAGCAAATGAGAAATGTGCGAGAAGCGTGGAGGCACATTGGAATACCCCGGAGTTTTCTGAAGTCGCGGAATTGCTTTGGGAGAATACTGCAGAGTCTGATAAGCTGTTAAGAGATGCGCTCGTCACAGCTGCTGCTACTCATAGTGATGGTCTACTTAATCGTGGAGATTTTGTGGCGTTTATGTCTACGCATGGTGATTTTGCGGTTGAGGTTATGAAGAGAGCGAGAGACTTACCTGAGAGAGACTTACCTGAGAGGAATTCGAAAAAGTTTAAGATGGGAAAGGGGAAACGCCCTGTTCTTATTTAGGTAGTGGGATACATATGGCTTGGGTTTTGGTGGTAGGTTTGCAATCGCCGGGTAATTAGCTTTTTTTCGAGTAGTCTCAATGTCGATGATATCCCCTCTCTAGATTTAAATTTACTATCTGAAGCTCTCATACCTCTATCAGCGAGGGGAAACAGGCAGAAAGTTACAAAAAATTCTCTAAAAGGGGTTTACTTCAAGAGGATTGACTTTGAAAAGGTTTACTTTGAATGAACTTACTTTAAATGTACCTTACTTTGGATGTTTCAAGTTCAATGTTGAAATAAGAGTGGAAGTGAAGATAGAAAAAGAAGATAGAAAAGCTTTTCGGTTCTTCAAAAGGGGGCTCAATTCAAGTCCTATACTCAACATATCAGCTTAGCATACCTAGGTACATATAGTTTCCACTTTGACGGGATTTGGGATCCACTACCAGTATCATCTTCGCTGAGAACCCATTGAACCAAGGAAGTTTATTTCAAAGCTGCTTGGGAATGTATAGTATATTGTACGTCTTTCTTGAGGACCCCTTTTTCATTCAGTCATATATGTGCTAACCCGAAAGAATAGGCTGAAAAATATGGTCAGCTTCAATTACGAAAAGAACTTAGCGATAGTCCAATTTGGACCTCTCTTCCCGGCAAGGCTATAGTTCAGTCGAACCTATAGTGCCTGAGACCATACCCAGCTGATGTATGATCGATCGAGATAGATAGAGATTTCATTATGCCGGATTCCAATTTCCAAGGAAAGAGATGAAATGTCGTTAAAAATCGATCCTATAGAAGAATGAGTTCAAACAGCCTGTGCACCATCAGGAATCAGCCTATGTCCGAAAAATATTTATCTGAAATTGAACATGAGGGTTGATTTGATGATTTTCAGGGACATCGAACGTGATGTTCAAACCAAAACCTGGAGACTGAAATGATAATTATGTTTTTACCATCGAGAAAGCAACACCCCCTCGAGATGAACAAACTCACAAACTCACAAAGTAACATCGTTAATCACCCTTCCCAAATTGATCTTCATATGACATCCCGCAGCGCTGCCAATAACTCCCTCGCCTTTTCCTTCTTGCTCCTTCATTTTCAGCTTGTCAAATGTGCATCGAGATCTCCCATCCGTATGCCCCCCACAAAGCTTATCCGTAAAGTCCTCTAACTCTGCAAGTTTCCCATTTGCTCTTCTGATGATGATATCAAGACTCGAACCGGAAATTGCTCATACCTAGTGGTCGATCGTTAATCTCGCGCAATATTAAAGTAACATCCTCGACTTCCTTTGAGAAGGTTGTAATTTCCGCAGGAGCATCTTTGTAGTTGTGGATTATCATGTTGAAGCTTTGCTAACAGATATATCTGCACCGAGGACTATGAGAATAGACACGAAGATATTGAAAAGGTCGGCCATAATCAATTGTAGGAAACGTGAAAAATGCCGTAGATTGTGAGCATGAAAGGTGGGTACAATTGAGTGAAGGAAGAAGTGTAGAAGGAAGCTTGGAACGCGCAGTAAGTAACTATTCTGTAGCACGTCGGGTTGGGGTTACACGATGGACTTTCTTTCACGATCCATAAAATTATATTCACAATTATAGTACTAGTATTGTAAATCATGATTGTTTGCATTTCTTAACCCGTAGGCTAGCTTCCCCCACGTACCAGTGAGCAAACCATATCATATGAGAATAAACCTGTATTCTAGCTGCAATATTCAAATTCAAAACAGCCACGCCATATGTACACCATCTAAAGTCCGGACAAGTTTGAGTATATCTCTAAATTCAAAGAACCTCGATCATAGCCTCAATTGGAGTTACTCGCGAAATTATGTAAACTATCAGGGTCAGCGCAAGTTCTCTTGGATCGTTCATGAATGATGAGCAAACATACCTAATATCTTGTCGATCTCTTACTGGGGGCGTACCAGACTCGGACGTGTCTAGTCTGGGTCTAGCATTACCATTCTCAATTCCATTAACGTCTTTATCTTGTTGGCTTTCGGGGACTACTTGGCCATTCGAGTCTACTACTGCTCCATGAGTAATGAGATTGAATTCCTTCTCTCCTGCAACACCATGAAGGACGGCTTCCTTTGCACTCTCCAAAACTTTCATCTTTCGAGTTTCGCCCCGAATCTTTTCCAAATGCTCGAAATAACCATCCTGGACCGGTGTTACATAAGTACCACAGAAAACACCGACTTCAAACTCTTGGGTCTTTGGATCGCGAGGAGAAAGCTCAGCACATGCTTCCTTCAAATCCTCTAACGATTGATAGATGACTTCTTCTGCGCCGATGTGTTTGGCAATAGCATGTCTATCACGGTTATGTGCGACAAGTTCTTGGGGTGAAGCAAGATCAATACCGTAGATATGAGCGTGAGTGATTGGCGGGGCAGACGAAGCGAAGATGACTTTCTTTGCGCCTGCTTCACGGGCCATCAATACAATCTCTCTACTGGTCGTACCACGAACGATGCTGTCATCGACCAACAGGACTGTGCGTCCGGCAAATTCAGACTCTATGGCACTGAGCTTGCGGCGAACAGACTTTTCACGAGCACCTTGTCCTGGCATTATGAAAGTGCGGAAGACATAACGGTTTTTGACGAAAGCTTGGCAGTAAGGAATGTTCAGACGTTCCGAAAGACTTTGAGCTGATGTATTGGAAGTTTCCGGAATAGGAATGACGACATCAATGTCTTTAATACCCTCTGGACCAAGAATCTTGCTGACAGTATCGGCGAGCTTGTATCCCATAGCCTGTCGACTTTTATGAACACTAATACCATCGATAATCGAATCAGGTCTAGCGAAGTAAACGTATTCAAAAATATCTGGGGCGTAATTCTTTTGCGGAACAACTTGACGGAAAAGAGGCGCTGAGCCCTTTTTGATGATGACGGCTTGTCCAGGCAGGATGTCGATGAGTTTCGAGAATCCGAGTTGGCGTAAAGCGATGGATTCAGAAGCCATCATATAGTCCGTGGCTCCAGCTAAAGTTCTGGATTGTCGAGAGCCCAATATGAGTGGTCGAATACCGTGTGGATCGCGGAAACCGACAATGCCAAACCCAGCTAGCATTGCTGTGCAAGCCCAACCTCCAATACATTTGCCATACATTCTTTCCAAGCTGTTGAAGATATCTTCCTCGTTGATACGAGCCTTTCCAGTTTCGTTGAGCTCATTGGCGAAGATGTTGAGCATAAGTTCACTGTCACTATCTGTATTGATATGTCTATGGGCTTCAAAGTCGAGGTACCGCTTGAGTTCTGGGGCATTGATCAAATTTCCGTTGTGCGCGAGGGTAATTCCGTAAGGACTATTGACGTAGAAGGGTTGGGCTTCAGCGCTAGCACTGCTTCCAGCTGTGGGGTATCTCAAATGACCCAAGCCCATGAACCCAGGAAGATCTTGAACACGAGATCCGTCCTGGAATACTTGCGCAGCCATGCCGTTGCCTTTGCATTGGTAGATCCGGCCTCCCGCAGCACATGTAGCGATTCCGCATGCATCTTGTCCTCTATGTTGCAAATAGTAGAGAGCGTTGTGTAGGTCCACTGCCGCGGCGGAGGAAGGGTCATCGACTGCACCCAATATCAAACCGAGAATTCCGCACATGGTGTAAAAGCGGTTAATTGTAGAGCGACGAGTAAGAAAATTGCGAAAATTCGAATGAAATAAGGTTTGGCCAAATAAACGTACCCCTCACAGAGCTTTTCAATCTTCGAATTGGGGTGAAAAATCGAGAAAGTACACCAGCTTTAGAAAATAATTAAAATCAATCAAAATTGCATGGATGGTGAATTAAAGGTCGAAATTTGAGCAGATAACTGCGAATAGAAGATAACGTTGACGACATTGTGAAGGTTTTAGGATTTTTTTTCTCTCACATCCCACCACGCTTGATAATAAAGTTTTTTGACCGGACCTACCGCTAAAGGCCTTTCTTCGTTTAAGCAGGCGGTGAATGATTACATAACCGGCAGAATTTATTAAGAACCTGGAATGTAAGGCACCTTCTAAAGTAGCATCAGCACGTGTGTTTTACATGTGAAATATTGAGTTTTGATATTCAGCACGAGTACTTCGACTTCGTGCTCCGTACATTATCTATCAATTAATCATTGTATGGGTATATATATCTTTCTTTCTTGTTGCTCTATTAACACTTCTATACTGTATCATTTTTGAAGCCTCCCATTTGCTTCTTTCTCGGATCCCCGGCCCTCGTTTCAAAACCCTAACAAGGGCTGAACGGCTCAAAATACGATTCATGAAGTCGACAATCGCTTCTATATACTTATCGAACTACCTTCTCGAACATTCAGATTCACAGTCTTGCTTGCATCCAATTCAGCTTCGGTTCGGCTCTCGTCATTTGTATCATTTGTCGAGGACTCTGCCGCTTTCACTCTTGCTTCCCTAAATCCGCATCAGCACGAACACGATTCATCATGAACTAATATCAACTTACTGGAGTTTTTCCCGCTTCCATAAAATCCTAATCGTGAAAGCTGTCAGGATAAGTATGAAAGAAAGCACAGTAATGGTGATGAACCCCTTTCGATACTGCGGAGCGTCGACTTGCTGCCAAACGATTAATGGTAACCAAGCTTGAAGAACATAAGCCATCTCATTCATCGTTGCAATCACTATAGCCCTTTCTTCGTTATCTTCATTACAAATTTCGTGCGCCCACCTGGAACGTTAGCATTTTGACAGCTTCAAAAGTATCATGAGATCTTACGCCATGCAAAGGCCAGAAAGACCATATCCAGAGCCCATCAAACAATAACAGGCCCATTTCCATCCAACTGGTATGTCCCATATCGCGAGAGAAATGTAACACGTGATATTCACAGCGCCCCCAAAAACAATCGGTGGCCAGCGTTTCCCATTCAAGATAGTATCTGAAGTCCAGGCATACGCAAGCGTTGTCACAATTTGTACCGCGGAAGTAATTGTCGGATATGTGTTTATCTGACCCACAGTATACTTCGGATTTTTTGAGTCTTTGAGAAATTGGGCAAAAACTGGTGCCGCTCCCGCCCCTCCATTATTGAAGGTTCTGAGTGCTCGTTAGCAGGATTTATACTTTTTGGGGACAAAGACAACGTACACATATAAGAGTGTGAGGGCATAGATGTGCCACGATGAGAAAATCTTCGTTATCTTTGCTCTGGTATATGGCTTTCTCTGCTCCCGACCCTCCAGTTCCATGCGTTTCTTGCCATAGTCCAACTCCTACTATTTATTAGCAGGCAAAGACAATAAACTGGTCGGATACAAACCTCTTTAGAAAAGTACCACGCTTTAGCAATCTCAGGGACATCTGGGAGTATGAAATATCCAGCTATGGCGATGGGGAGTGAAATAACACCGTCGATTATGAAAAGCCTATGCCGAAGTTAGCCACCATTATGATTGTTCATGGACAATTTATCTCAAGCTTCTCACCATTGCCAACCTTTCAGTCCTCCTCTACCACCAAGATGGTACACAGAAGCCATCAAATATCCAGAAATCATCGATCCAAGAGCACCTGTAGCATGAAATATACAAGATCTTTTCGCCAACTCATCCTTTCTGTACCATGATCCGATGATATACTGCATCCCCGGATAGAAACCACCTTCAGCCAAACCAATCAGGAACCTCAACGCATATATCTGCGATACGTTATTGCAGCGCGACATACACATGGTCAAGATTGTCCAGACCACCTGTAGTTCTTTTAGCTACTGTACTCGAACGTCAGGTCGGGGAGGTCTAATTCATACTTCAAGCGTCGGAATCCATATAGAAGGTCGTACTCGAGTGAGTATAATGTTACTGGGAATCTCCCCAATCACATATCCGACTGTCCATGCGGTGGTCATATAGTTGAGTTGGTTTCCGTACAATCCTAAGTCTTCTTTCATCCCCGAGACAAACGCATTGTTTATATTTTGTTGGTCCAGATTCTTGATGAAATACCCTGCATCATCAATCAGTCAAAAGCCAAAAGTCTCATTGCATACGCGCATTGCCCGGGAATGAGCAAGGGGGAGTTACCAAGAGAAGCAAATGTCAACACAGCTAGGTCGAGCTTGAATAAGAATCTTCGTTCTTCGGGTGACTTATCCAAAGTATCCCATAAATAACTGGTCCATTTCTTCTGTATCTTCTCCTTGATGACCGTGCTTGAGGCTATTTCCGAGCTGGAATTGTCGATCACGTGGTCGAGTACAATCAAGCTGTTTTTGCCAGAACTCATTTTCAATCTGGAAAGAATGGGTTTGAGTACCGAAGAACATTCGTTCTACATGAAAATTATGTGGTTAATTTATGTGAATTATCCCAGTCAAGATGTGCAGAAAATACCCTGAAACTTCGAATCACCAACATTTCGATATAATCCTTGCCATTGACACCATCGATTGTCCCCACGCTATTTGGCAGTTCTCCCTTGTACATTCCAAGGTATCACCGCGAACATTTTTAGCAATTGCTACTATATATCATTGTGGACGAATTTTCAATGTACCCCTCATGACGTGCTCTATGCATGGGCTGCGTGATGATAGATAAGATATTCGATGGACACTATTGGTGAGGTTCTTATGTCAGCTGGAATCATTCATGGAGAATTTTGGCATACTACCTTGTGTAGATCGTGATACTTGATGATGCGAATGACATATAATTTTGCGTTTGCTATATTTACCATGTCACAGAAGTCGGGGCCTCCAATTATCAATATGACCATCTTTAGTGAAGCTAAAATGCATTTTACATCACCCCAGCAGTGTACTAACAGAACGCACATTCATTTCCCCCCCAAAGAATATCCAAGCATTTTATGAGACGCTCCGAAGGAAGCCCACGATCAATCGATATCAGCTAACTAAAGCATTCTGCTAATTCTAGAATACACACCAACACGTCATTCTTTTTGCCAGCCAAAGATCAACGATGCCGGCCGTTGAATGAAGAGGTATCGGTCACGTCAATACTTTCAATGCCCAAGGTTTGATGCCGAAGCATGAATATCACTGGCTGGACTGTATACTGAGCAAGGAATTGGTCCTGGAATCAATTCTTTGACGACGATATTAGAATCAGGATCTTAACCGATCAAATTTTGAAACTTGATTGAATCGAGAAGCACAGTGTTGCACCAGCCTTTGTAAATAATATCACTGTTCTTGGCTATGTCTGTGTTAGTACCAATATCTTCAGCCGCGTCCTCTACATCAGGATGGCATTTTCTCGACAGCGACGATTATGCTCTTTGCTACTGGGGAACTCGTGTTCAAATGGTGATCGTTTATATGATCAATCTCCGCTAACATGTCATCGAAGTATGCAAAGGCATCTTTTGATGCGTCCGTAACATTCTCGTTCGGACCCGTGAAACTTTGATCCAATTAGCTATTCGCTCCCTTTCATTAAATCTCATCAGTAATGAATGCACTTCAGCTTGATCTCCTACAGGAAAACTTAGACGAACAATGATTTCTTTGTGATAAATATAGGGAAATTCCACGCATCATTCTCGGAACTGTTGATATACGTGTGGCGTTGGTATGATATCACCTCTTTTGGATACTGCCACCGCGGAGATGGTAGTGGTTCCGACGAAAACGATAAGTGCGTTGAGCTGCATGTTGAAAGTTTGAGGGCAGGTTGCAGTGAGGTGTCGATCAATGTCGAGGTCAAGAGATGAAAGAAATCTGCAATAAGCTCAACACCAAACAGATAAATGAATCTAATGAATAACAATGTTACTAAAATTGAGTATCGCCGCAGGTGATCTCGTGGTATTGGAGGCAACCTTTGGCTTGGATTTGCCGCGGACTCCATCAGAATGGATTCCATTCACAGACGGAAATTGATCAGATATTCAAGCATTTTAAATTAGTTCTAGCTTTCCGTCTCGAAATTCTAGCTGCCTTTCACTGTCCCTTTGAGATGTCAGGTGCATCTCTTACCCTAACGGAAACCATGAAGAAGAGATCAAGTGGAAATAAAGGAGCTCGGAACCTCGCCGGTCAATCGATCTTTTTAACTACAGGCAATAAATCTCACCGCAACATCCGACTATTAACCTGCTATAAACATAACAAATACAGTTTTCAACCCTCTGCCCACCAATACCATTGCTATATTGAATTCCCTAAGATAGCGGGCAATTTCCAGTAGTTGGATTGAATTTGCAAGCGTGCAGTGATGGACAAGGCTCTTTTATGATAAGTCCAGACTTGGGGTCGTCAGCGATGAGCTGTAGGATAGTATTGTACAAGCCTTGATTGAAAACCTCTATTTTCTCAATACTATTTGTCTGCCGGATATTATTTTCCATTTCACAAGCATAACATTGTCCTGGAGAAGACTGCTTAGGTCTTTCCCCCATTTGCGCCTTGTTCAACTCCAGGCCAGCAATAAGTCGTTAGAACTTTTAGTCATCTCAACTCTCGATATACGTACGGAAATAGTGATATGTACTTCACCAAAACAACCACTGGTATTTGGTTCGAACTTCGTGGTAGCGAGTGTCTCTGCTCTCGCATTGCCAAAAGCAGGTATATCCAACGACTTGCAAGAAGTAACTATACGTGATCGGAATGTCCTCATCCAATTAGGTCTCAGAAGATCCCCCAAATTCTTTCCTACACTCGTCTAACATTAATTTTTCCGTATGAAACTGTCTCGTACGTCGACACAACTACCGACCAATTACAAAAGAAAACACTTGGAAATGATGCCAAATCATTGACACGAAAGCTACCCTTGGTAACATGCACTTTTAAGACTCTCTCAATGATCAGTTTGAGATAGGCCGCAAGATCGCCCTTCTGGACAAACCACATGATCAAATTCAAAGCGCCACCAGTGATATTGAGACCAAGCTCAACTATATCCTCGCGCTTGATCCAAGTAGCTCATCGTTCACTTACCAGCTAGAAGGGTTTATCGACTCACTTTCAATCATCTTCTGCAATCAGTATTTACCTAGTGTTGTTATCGCCTGGCGAACAAGATAATTTGAGACCTACTGAACTTCGGGTTTGTCAAACATTCGATTCGAAAATAGGGAGGTTTTCTTAAGCCAATGTGACCTGAGGAGTGAAATTCAGTTGCAAGGGATCTATGTTAGCTGGTGAAGGGGATGAGATTGTCATGCGACAATCGGATCCAAGAACGGGCGTGTAGTTGAGCCAAGGAGCCATCAGCATCGCATCTTATGGTATTCAGCTACTTACAGTTGTGTTTTCAAGATATCTGGATTTTTGAAACGTCTTTGATTCAACCAGCGAGATGAGACTTGACGCACTTGCTATCTCCCTGATTCTTGACGTAGCAACCGTTGTGCTGGTAGATGATTTATTTGGAGCAATAAATCAATGGCGAGAAACAGCCATCATACATTTTGCAAAATATTCGAGCACTGATTGTCCCCAATATAATCACCACCAATCCCTCATAGAACCTAAACAACTTTCTCGGCGAGGCTACCAATGACTCCCGCTTTACCAACGGAAACGACACTGATCCTTTCGAGAACATAGTGGCGTTTGGTGCAAGTTAGAAGAGGTGGTGTATGAAATCATATACAGTCTGATAGCTATCCATCCTATACAGGTTTCATGGGTTTATGCATACCAGTAGATTTATAAACATAGCGCATTATTTGCTAAAGTAGCTCACTATCATGACTTTTCGTTTTTGGTGTTTTTGGTGTTTTCTTTAGTAGAATAGCCCCACCAGTTCCAGGTTTTAGCGTGTGCATAATATTTATGTAGTCGCTGTGCCTGTTGCATAAATCTGCATAAAATGCAACGCTGGAGAACAACAGAACATCAGAAATGACCTTACGTCGACGACTCTGTAGACAATCTTCATAGGAACCTCAACTCTCAGATCTTGGAATATACGCCAAAACCACTTAGATTCTGGCTCAGAACATAATGTCCTCAGCATATGCAGCTCACCACCATTATTATGGTATTGAAATGGTATACGGTAGGTCTGAGGTCTGAGGTCTGAGGTCTCAACAACTGATCGCCTTCGAAGGGTAAGCAATCCTTCAGGTTGTCGCTAGATTTTAATATATTATGAGTCAATTGATGATTGGGATCAAAGAACATCTCAAAATCTGTCGAGATCTGAACAACATTGGTGGTACAGCTAAAGATTAAGGAAGAAGTTCCCCACTCATGGACTACAGTAAACTTACTAGAGGCGAACGTCACACAGGCATCGCAACGAACAGATATTGGCAATCTTCCTCTTACTCTCAACAGTTCAAGAAACACCAACCAAGAGCAACAACATCCAAGATGCCTTCAGCCGTAATCAACACAACCATTCAATCCTGCGTCTTATCCGGAATCAGCAATGTCATCGCACAATATATTGCTGCGTACCAGAAGAATGTATGGCCCCTTCATCAATCTCTCCATAGATCACAAACTCACAAATATATAGACTCAATTCACGATAAACTGGACACCGGTAATTCACTTCATCCTGTACGGTGCGCTGAGCGCCCCTCCAAATTTCTATTTGTGAGTTTCCATCCCCCACGATGTTTATATATCGCAAGAAATACAGTACAAGCTAATAACCTGCGAACCACAGACAATCCCTCCTCGAATCCCTCCTCCCCTCCAAGAAACAACTTCCTCCTCAGAATCTCACCGAAAAGTCTTCATCCTCTAAACCCCCACAATCCGCTCCCTCCCTCTCCCTCACCAACACCATCCTCAAAGTGTTTCTCGACCAAACCCTCCTCGCAGTCGTCAACGTCCTATTTTTCCTCATAAGCTTCTCCCTCTTCCGCGGCTCCACTCTCTCACAAGCTCTACATTCTGCACAATCAGAATACTGGGATATGATGAAAGCAGGGTGGAAATTATGGCCCATCATCAGTCTGAGCAATTTTGCGGTTATTAAGAGTGTGCAGGGAAGGGCGCTGCTGGGGAGTTTGGCGGGAATTGGTTGGAATGTTTATTTGGGGTTGGTGCAGGGTGGGAAGTGATAGGGGTGGAAACTCAATTGATGGGAGAATTACGTATAGAATACCAAGGGAACTGAGATGATGTGGGATTACACAGGTGGATTTCTGGCCTTGTTTCGTCATTTTGAAATTTGGGTCAACCAATCGTTTGAGGCCATGGATTGCAATGGGGATGATGCTGTGGAGGACGAGAAAAGGGCTCGCGGTCCCCTTTTATGTTGTCGCTTACTTCTCATGCTGTTTTAACGGTTTTATGGTGGTGATTCTAGGGTTTCTGGCTGGAGCATGGGAGTGCTGGATATATGGGCACAACATAGGACTTGAACCTTCTCGCGAGAGAGAACATATCAAAAATATATACAGTATAAAACTATACGTTGATGCTGCTCAGGAGCTTCAGATGCAGTCCAAGTTCAAAAATATGAAAATGCTATTTATATATACCCAGAGGTCATAAAGTTATGTCTCATCAGTTACATCGGCCTCAAACATTACCTTGTGGTAATCTTATAGTACGATTATGTTTTACCAGAGAGTCTATGGCGCTTTGAACGAGTTTGGAGTGAGCAACAAGATCCAGCATCTCTGTTCTTCATAAAAGTTACTGATTACATTGACTAAAGTGCCTCTCTACATTGATCTGAGATTCCTATGGCTTGTATATGGCCTATCAATGTGAAGAGACCAACATGGCGTGTATTCAAAATATACTAGGTTATCGTCTAATGAGAAATGGACAATAGAGACGAATCGGTGGTTCAAAGGCCATTAAATACACTTCGTTTGATTGTGTTTACTCCTTATGCCGATACATTTTATCTTTCACCAAGGTCCTTCTTTCTCGGGGCAATTATTGAAAATTTTGTATGATTCAATAAGATTTTTACATTTTGGAAAAGGATACCTAGGTAGTCCAAATTCCGAATGTTATCCGATCCATGGATGATACAAGACTAGTACTTGTATGTCTCATGTGAGGTTCATTTGCTGGATTCGATATCCTAAAATCTGTCTCCTCCTTCGAGCCTCCTTTGAGGAGATCTTTTGTGACACTTGATTTTTATGTTGAAAAAACAAATACGAGACCTTCTTTCATTACACATTTCGTTAGATTTAGTTCAACTTGAGAGTTCATACCTTACCTGTTATGATATTGACGTTGGTGCGGACACCAACGATCACTCTCATTTGCTTTTTTCTTGTCATGATTCCCGGACAAAATGAAGTTTTAACGAGAGTCTTAACTCTGAGCAGGGGGGAGATCGGAGCTAAAACTGTGGGTCTTTTGAACTCCCTCGGCCCATGGCCCCATGCAAATACCCCACAATCCACAAGTTGTCGATCACTGCCGTTGACCAGAAGAAGCTATCCGAAGTTTTTCTTTCTTCCATCTCAATTATCAAAAACTATGACGAAGTTGGTAGACTCCAGTTATGTGGATTAGGGAATCGTGAATGTTCCAAACGAAGTTTTGCTATGGCTATGCTGTGCATCCAGTGGTCGAATGCTTTGAGTTAAGCCTACGATTTTGTAATTCTGTTATGCTGGAACAAGATAAAGCATTTTACAGATATTTATCTCTAAGACACACGAGAATAATTAATTTGCTGTGCCAGCTCTCAATATTCCCGGGTTATATATCAGTCATCATCTAGGAGTATTATACGGGTAAAGGGGCGCGATGCGAAGTTGGATCTTCTTTGCTTGACGGCCGTGTGACCGACTGCAATGTACAAATTGTGAATAGATAGAAGCCGAGTGTGAATATATCCATTTAACTCTATTTCACTCGCGTTCGTGTAGAACTTGCTGATTAGTGAGTGCACTTTCCCACGTTTTCATTCGCGGTCAATTAGTCGATCTTAAGCTAAAGCTACTATTGCTAGTCATTACAGTTATTGGCTCTCAGTCTCTCAGATCTGCCAGATTCATTGCTATATAGAACCTAAGCAGTTTTTGAGGAAACTGAATGAATCTAATCGTAGGCTAGTACAGTCTAAACTCAACAGAACGAGATTCGAACCATGCCTAATATGTCATAGTATATTGGAGTGGAGTTAGGGTAGGGCTCGGAATCTATAAGATCCGGTATTGTTGTTGAGATTCAATAAATGAATCAAAATCCAACCTTTGGGTTACTAAAGCTAAGGTTCTTATCCACTTTGATAATTTCGCTACCCCATAACTATCTCAATCAGGCATGCCCAGGTGGTTAGAATCTCAGTTTATTGGGTTTAGACGGTACTACCTTCCCCTCTTCCTCCGTCACCCTCAGCTCCTTACATCCACCAGTGGGTATACGAACCTATAAAACGACGCGAAAGTTGACCATAACGATATTCTCAAAATGCGTTTTTGTATGTTCTATAACTTGATAGAATCATCTAAAGCAAATAAAACAATGAGATCATATAATTTTAACAGAATTGGTTGTAAATAAGATTAACTACGATTTTTGGAAGCTGGGAAGCGTTCTATGAATTCGTGCACCCACTGGTGATCCACCATACCTCCAAACCGCAAGAGGAAAAGGGGTTGAATGTTGGAGGTGATTAATGGATGGGGCAGTGGAGCGAGAGGGGTCCTAGTAGGCCTACGATTATCCTAACAAAACGTGGCACAGGAACATCTGCCGAGAACCATATCGGCAGTTGCTTCGACGGCAGATATTCCTAGCTAGCCATGGCGTAGCGCCAAGGAAAAGACCTTTCCTCAGATGTTGATGGCATTACCAGAGAAATTTTAAATATATATATATAGCTGAATATAATCCTTATTATTCTATTCTTCAAACTCAACCTTTCATCCATTTCTCAGGAAATCCAACAATCACTGAATTCATCCTTTACATACATTTCACAATGCAGTATTCTCTTGTGGCAATTACGCTCGTGGCTGAAGCTGTTACAGCTTTCCCATTCGTCGCCAATATGCCTGGTGTCGATTCGAGCCTCTTACGCGCAAACAGACGTCAACAGCCAAGCACTGCATCTTGTCCATATAATCCAGATCACGTCGATGCTCCGGGAATCTCAAAATCTTACCCATACAACGGCGCCAAGAACGGTCTTCCAGGCAAAGGTGGTGGCGGTTATCAAGTCCCAGCTCCTGGAGACACTGATCACCAATTCATCGCCCCGAAGTCTACAGATATCCGTGGACCTTGTCCTGGTTTGAACGCTGCTGCCAATCATAACTTCCTTGCTCGAGATGGCATTACCACATACAATGAGCTTGTTGATGCTCAACAAAATCTGTACAACGTTGACTACAAGTTGGCCGCTCTTCTCGCTGTTCTCGGTCTTACCTTGACCGATGGAGATATTGTTACCGAGAAACTTTCCATCGGGTGCGATGCTACCTCACGAACATCAATCGCACCGGATTTGACCGGATCAGAGCCAGGCTTTGATGGACACAATAAATTCGAGGCTGACACATCTCTCACACGTAATGATTTCTTCCTTGGCGATGGAGATAACTATTCCTTCAACGGAACACTTTTTGGAATGATGACCGAGACTACTGGTGGTACCTACAATCGTGAAGGGCTTGCACAGTATCGATACGAACGTTACCAACAATCTCTCAAAGACAACCCAAACTTCTATTTCGGTCCTATCTCCCTCCTTCTCTTCGGTGCCTCCTCTTTCTTGTACGAATTAATGCCATCCGGAACCAAGAACTACGAGCCAGATTACGACACCATCTCCTCATTCTTCGGGGCTAAAAAGAATGCGGACGGTTCTTATTCCTTCACGGGCGAGGAAAAGATCCCAGACAACTGGACCAACCGTGTCACTCCATATTCAAACGCAGATGTCACCGCCGAGATTCTGGCTCAATATCTCGAAAGACCAGTACTTTTCGGTGGTGCCACCGGCAATGGAGGCTTTGATCTCATCGATTTTGGTTCCATTAGAAATGGGACGCTGATCGCGGAACCTGGCTCTACGGAGGCTTCTTGCATGCTCTATCAGCTTGCGACTCAGAGTGTTCCTTCTTCGTCCAATTCGATCATTACTCCGACGGTCGCTACACTTGCGTTTGTTCTCGAGAAGTTAAATCCGTTGTTTGAGAACTTGGGGTGTCCAAGTCCTCTCACATAGGGGCTTGGTGGATGGTCTTTGAACGTCTTGTTATGTATATGCGAAGTGGAGTGCGCACTAACTTATATATAGGTATATGGTTGTTGTCTGGTTTTGGTTTATTATTGTAGAGATTTTAGTTTTTCAAAAGGACATAACGTCTCTTCTCTTTTCTTGTTTACACTTATTCACCCATATTTTCCCGTATGCAAGAATGAAACTTCTTACACAGATTCACATACATCACATGCCTCATTGTTGGCATCTGTCTACCAGCCACTTCTTCTATTGTGAGACCCTGAGATTGTTAGAATTTAATGTCAGGGGGGTCAAACAAAATTACACTAAAGAAACAAATTAAATCATGGTCGTGGAGCGGAATTGTCCCATACCAACAGCGACCCAACCTGGAGGGTTTTCCCTGACCATTTCGACTTCCGATTGGACCCTAAAAGTCTGACGCAACAAATGCCACGGACACTAGATAACAACTTGGACTTCATTGACTGTTTCTACAATTTCAGCTCCAGAGCTGGGTTGTTTTCCCGTCTCCAAACTCCGTATATATTGCGTAACTTATATATTGATGAAACTTGACTGACTCAATATAATAACCTGGCTTGATTGAAATTTCTGGTCTATCTGGGCCCTGAACTTGGCGAGCCAACGTTGACGTCTCTCCAGTCACGAACATGAACGCCGAATATGCTGACGAAGGCCCCACGAAATTCCAGATTCAAGATCGTAGTTCAGGGGGAAGTCTTGCAAGGAAGAATGGCTGGAGCTTTACAGATATACCATCAACACTCGACAGTAGACAATAGACTATCACACTCAATTTGCGGATAGAGTGCACCCTTTATCTCCGTGCGCATCTTTCAAGTCGGTGATGGTTGGAGACTGGTGGCCAATTGGTATAGAAGTTCCAATTCATTGGGCCCGGATTCCAAGGTAGAGATTGAAAAACCCCAATCATGAAAACAGCAAGCAAACTTAGAAAAGCTAGAACCTATCAAAGGAACAGGTGTGATGTGTATATTTCTAGATGGTGGCCAGCCGACTAAGGACGCTTTGATAGGATCCCTGCCTTTGAGATTGACTACGTCTGTCACGACCGTAGAATCGCCAACATCTGCACCGAGTCGAATAACTATGGAGATGTAGTTTTTGCCTCTTATCCGTCTCCAATAGAGAACATACCTGCGCGAACTTGTGATTGCCACGGCTCATCGGGATTTTTGGAACGCCAATTGTAATATGACTCGTGATTTGGCTGATTTAGGCGATCAAAAGGAGGAAATCGAGCCCGGCATAAAAGGCGGTTTTCACTGGCTGTTCCAGGGGCAAGAGGCACAGGTCCTTCATCATGATCCTCTGTCCCTTCACTGTCGCTTCCTTCCCCTTCTTGACCATCGGACTCATCTTGTCTTTCATCGACTGCAGTCTCAGTGGCGGCTATGAAAATTTCATCGTTTGAAGCGATCGAGTGCGACTCCTCAAAGTACGACTCCTCAGTTGCACTCTCACTTCCATCGTGTGGCTCCTCAGCCACTACCTTGGAACTTTGCGCCATCGGACTTTCCAGCGCCTGGTAAATATCCTCCTCTTCCATCGCAAGATTTTCGACAACTTCCGAGGTTTCGATTTTTCTCGTTCACAATGTAGAATAGCCGGTCTTTGCTTACCTCAACGTATAAATAGTTTCTTTAATATAGAATAGCGTTAATAATATGATCCCTTTCAAGTTTCCACTTTCCACTTTATGCAGAAACTCTCCCTCTCTCAACAGGCGCGGCAGGGTGATAGAAAGGCGGCATTATCTCGTCCACTGCATAAGCGCCATTTGCCATTTGGGGAAACTTTGCTACTGATTGGCAGCCTCCTCGCCATACATACTCTCAGACTGCCAAAAAAAAAAAAGTATGTTACTACAAATTTATTCATTTTGGTACATGCTAATGAATTAGAGTACTTTCTGGCCGTACGAACATTCCAAATTCTCAAATACGGTACTTCGATTACTATATTCGCACCATATGATCGCTAGTCCTGTACCATCACCGTGGCTTGACGCGTCTCTCCCCATATCCTCAGTCATCTCAGAGGTCGCATAATACTCACTGCCAAAAAGGAACTCCTATAGAGACTCGTCCCCGTGGGTCGGTAATGAAGGGACTTCTTCATTTTGTCCCCACTGCCGATTTCCCCAGGATATCGAGGCCAAACACCTTGCTTGAAGGCCCAAGAGATCTCTGTCATCCTGAAAGTGAACCAATTTGAACTCTAAGAAAGGAGGCAAAAAATCCTTAACATGGCCATCCTCATGACGGGCCCGAGGAGCAGGAATGATGATGAACGTTTGGTAAGGTAATTACCTAGTATTTAAGATCAGGGCAAATGCACCAAACTCCGTGCATATAATCATGCGACACATATTGATAAACTTTCAAAGGTTCATTTGACAGTGTCTCAGCACAAAGCTCTAACCGTACGATCATTCAGCTCGACCAACATGAAAACTTTTTGAAGATAAAAAATTTGCTTCTTGCTACTAATACAAAATCTTAATGACCATGAAAATCCACCACGACTCTTTCAACCTATGATCGACCACTTTCTTGTCGAGCACTACATGGTACCAAAGAAATGCTTGCTTGCTGTCGCCATCGCTACCCCCCTTGCCTCCCCAATGTTGACTCTTACGCCGTACAACGCCATATGAACCAATAAGTCATCCCAAGAGATACCTATATATCACTGATACGCTCCGTTCGGGTAGAGTAGTCGCGTTGATCAATAGCGCTGACCCATTAACTCATGGACCATATTGACAAACGAGACGGACCAAATGGACCTAATTGGAGCAGGTGTCATCGGCGGCGTTGGAAACAGTTCCAGATGCCTTGGAAGTGGATTTGGAGGTGGATTTAGAAGTGGAAGTGGATTTTGGAGTGGCGGCAGAAGTGGTTGCAGAAGTGGAAGAGGCGGCAGATGAAGTGCTACCAGATGAAGTGCTACCAGAACCGCTGCTCGCCGCTGAGCCTGTGCCCGAGCTGATAGCATCTCCAATTGGTGTCTCACTGATGTCCTTCTTGATAGTCGCCACTTTGTCAACCCAGAGGTTCAAGCCATTGAATAGGGTCATGGAGTCGTTGTACATCCCTGGAATCTTGTAAGTCTTTTCAGGAGTGGCATTGCCTGATCCAGAGACTTCGATTTGAGCGCAACTGGAAGATCGTGTCAGTCAATAAGAACCTCGATTAAGGATGGAAAGTGGGAAGGATGTACCTGTAAAAGAATTCGGCTTCGTTGGCCTGAGCACCGTGAAGACCTACATGCTCCGCACGCAAAAGATATTGACCAGCGGGAGTGTTTTCAGGGATGTCGAACTCAAATTCAGACATGCCATAAGTACACCAGGCACCCTTGGTCAGGTCCCCGCTCTCATTGCAAAGGGTCTTCTCGTAGACCTTGTACCACTCTCCATCTCCCTCATAGTCCACGACCTTTCCTGGGGCTTTTGACATGTCTATATTGAAAAATCACGAGTTAGTATTATGATGATTTAGAAATTGCAACAAGCCGTAAGGTCTGCACGCGAAATCTCTGTTGGGAACAAGTACTCACGCATTTGACCTGGTCCCGGATGAGCAATGGAGCCGTCATAGAAAAGCTTCATGGCAACGGAATCACCAGGAGCAACTTTTGCAATCCCGGTTTTGGCGGCATTGGAGAAAGATCCCAGGTTGCATCGGAAGTCGTTATCGTTAGGAGTCAAGTTGTCGAAGGTATTCGTGAACTTGGTAGGCAGATAGTTGGTGGCACGGGTGGTTTCGCGGATATATTCCCAGTCCTTGGACACCTCGCCGTTCACAACGAGCTTGCTGAAGATGTAGTGAGCGGATGCTGATTGAGCCAGTGCGGCAAGAGCGAAGCCAGAGATTCCCTTCATGATGAGTGATTGAAGATTTTTGGATAGAAAGTAAACTACGCTAGGTAGATGATAAGATTTTTGATAAAAGAGTGACGGTAAACTACGCTAGGTAGATAATAAGACGAAGAGAATGAATGAATGAATGAATGTACAGTAGAATCGTAAGTTGATACTGATTTAAATTCATTCAGAGGGAAGACTTCCCTTTATTAAATGCTCCCGCCTACCTCTACCAAGTGAAAAACAAATTATAATTAGATACTCTATCTTGACTGCTATACCAAGCAGTATGTTTCAAATAGAAGGTAAACAATGGTTTAACTTTTAACCCTAATCCCAAGGAAAATCAGTGGATTACTAAATCCAGTACTCTCATATAAGGGAAAATCATCCCAACTTAGGATTTCATTCGTCATTGATTGATCTTGGCAGCCTCACACATATGGGAAATTAGCTTGGCTGCTTCACACATATTTGAATTTCCCCATAAGTCGTAGAATGCTTGCTAAGGTTGGTTGCTTGCTTGCATAACCTTACTAGAGACTGTACAGCCTCCACTTTGTAGATGAAGCTGCCAAGAGTGTAGAACATGTGGGGAGCTAACCCACCTCGGCATAACTCTCACTCATTTGAGTCATTTCGTATATGAGATGCAGAACAGATGTTCGTCCCAGATAAGATAAATCTGTTATATGCCATTATGCTATATGATCTGTTGTACAAGTAAACACTTTGACGTTCTAGAAGATGACATGAAACGTGCAGAGAAGAGAAACGACTACAACTTCTTTATTAGTAATCATAAACATGCATGATCATGAGAAATTATGACAAGAGTTTTGTACTGTACGTACTGGTAGGGACTGATACTGGTACTGTAATAATAACAAGATAACAAGGACTAACATGAGTCTAACCAAGGGACGGATTTTGCATGATGCATCCCGTCATTATTTCAATGATCAATTCAGTTCCAATTTCGAAACATCCACTAAGATGGGGTTCGCGCTAACATCATTGTCGAAATGTAATTTATCAATGTACTGTACGCATTAGCCATCTAGTGATCCTCTCGAGCTACATAAGAATTGGTTGCGACGGCGATACGTTCATCGCTTCTATGTATTGTATTAGTTGTCGAGTGATTGGAATACACACAGTAAAAGTAATAGTCAAGTACCGGTATATCGGTTTGTTCCCTCTATTACCTATAGATCCTACCTATTCAATCATACCTACCTCCAGAAAGTCTGAAATTAGAACAGGACAGGACCGGTATATATGCAGACTTGTACCAAGACTTCCTTTTTAGACTTCTAGCCGGTAGAAAGAACCTTTAAGGATTATAAGCCAAGTGAAAGTCTCGCGCGCGTATCCATATTCGTATAATTGAATTCTCCGGACTCCGGAGTGTAATTTGTCTTTGCTTTCTACCTGAAACAACCTTTGATCGTGAAACTTCATCGGCATCGGCATCGGTGTAATGAGTGATGAGTGTAAATAGTCCTTGGCGAGCTTTGCTTTAGCCTTATGTGTAAGGCATTGAACTCCAAGGTTGTTCCTAATCATAGACTAGAACTACCTAGGTAGGTAACCTTGGAACCCCCTTTTTACTCCACCACCCACCTTAAACATCTTCCATCTACTATTCCTTCTAAGGCTCTAATCCCCTGAAATAAATGAAAACCACTAGGTAGATACTCAATATAAAAACGGATTCAAGGAAAGTCTAAACTAGAAAAGATAAGTTTGCGAACCTGAGCTACCTAGGTATTCATTCCTTGTGTTTTATGGGATATGCATTATGTCTTTTATTCATTAAAAAATTTAAGGATGAATTGGCACACACTATCAACAGGATAGATTTATATTCTACGAGAATAAAAAAGACTGCCGTGTGGTTGTTATTTGAAGCAATCCGCTGGAAAATAGCAGAAGAAAAGCGTATGACTCCTATCATCAAGATTGTGAGGATTGAAGGTGTACATGTGGAACATCCAGCTGCCAACCCCATACCACGAACCTCGGTCCATCTATACCATTGTGTCCATCGCATATCCGACAGTTAAGAGTTCGTAGATAGAAGTTCTATATGGCGAAATCAACATAGAGATAATCAAGCTTTTCGTAATACTGCCTTCATTCATCACCACATCCTTCAATCTCATAAGTTTTGGCTCAGATGTTGTATCGATGTGTGAGTATCGAGGTCGCTCGGTGCCTAATGAGTGATTGACGAACGTTTTCGGATAGCAGTGGGAGCCAGGTTTCGCTGGAAAACAGTCTTGCTTCCATTCTTCCTGATATAACGTCTCGGCTTGAATAGACCTACCCTCTCATCTTTGTATTGGGAGATGTTTCTTCATTTGCTTTCAGAAGCCTTGTGTATTTTCTCAATCTGCGGCTAACTTGGGTCGAAAAGCGATAGATCAGGTCGAGGATTCATGGCATAAGAGCTTGTATGCATGAGCTATTGGCCGCGGTCAACTCGGTGAAGACTCAATTGGCTACCATTCGAAAAAAGGGTTCGTTTGCTTTTGTACCTAATAATCATTCTGATTGGCGGAGCATGGAATGTGATAGTCGAGTAAGGATAGTGATGGCGATAGAACTTTGTAGTTTTGTCAATATACCAAGTGGACACACCATAATTTAGATTCTTTTGCCAAAAATTGGAAGGTTCTTTAAAGACATCAAAGCCTTTGGTGCCCAGGTGGGATTTGATGATGATAAGAGGGTTTTCTTATAAGAGGATTTTCTCAAATTGAAGGTTTGTATGGACAAATGTTTATCCGAGATCATCACTTTAACCTCACACTTTTCTTGGACAACTCTAAATTAGCCGCCTACTTTCAATTCAAAATATTGGATTTTCTAAATATATTTAATCCAACAAGGGACACTTTTTTGGATGGCCATCATGTTGTTATATCATTCCCTCATTTAAGATCACTGAAACATTGTGCCGCCAACATACATTATACAGCGTTCCGTGCTGGAGTTGTTCCCGAGTATATTATCTGCAATTTCTTACCATGAGCTCATTGTACTCTAGAAAAGGCTCTATTACACTACATCAATCCGATTAGTACGAGATTCATCCTGGGCATCTTTATTACCCATAAAGATATCAAAAAATGAGGCAAACTCGTGCGCTCCTTACTTTTGGCGCAATCATTTTCATAGCTTTGGTTGTTAGTTTTCTTCACCTAAACTCTGATGATTTATCAAGTTACATCCCACAAAAAGCCCAGAACTATTTTCATTATGAAACAGCTCTATCATCATCAGAAGTACTAAGACTAAATGGGATTTTAGACGAGTTTTTGTCACGCCCAATTTTGTCTTACGATGACGCTGTCTTACTGAACTCTCAAACATGCCCGGTTGATGGAATCAATTTTGATCGAAATACTGTCAATGGCAATTTAGAAACTTGGGCGGATATCCCTTCATCTCAAATTCATGCGTGGCGTGAAGGCATCGTGAAAAATTTACGTCACAAACAAATTGAGGCAGTTGAGAAGACCGGTTCAGCATCATCTTCTAGCGCCAATAGACCAGGAGAGGAGAGGAAAAGCAAGAGAGGGATTGTAATGGCTGCGGGAGATCGTTCAGCCCTCATCCGTGCGCGAACCTCTCTTCGACTCTTGAAGTCCTACAATTGCACGTTACCAGTCGAAATATTTCACTTCAACTCTGAATTATCTGCACCCGCACTCGGCAGTCTTCTTTCGGATCTCTCGGAATTAAAAAACTCTGATTCAGGAACTAGCGGCATTACTGTTACCACGCGTGTAGTAAAGAAAGTATCAAAAGGGTCTGGATGGAAAGATTTTCAGATCAAA
The DNA here is from genome assembly GCA_002162615.1 of Myriosclerotinia duriaeana. NCBI lineage: Eukaryota > Fungi > Ascomycota > Leotiomycetes > Helotiales > Sclerotiniaceae > Myriosclerotinia > Myriosclerotinia duriaeana. The sequence goes on from NGKI01000003.1 coordinate 670,220, forward strand.
GGCGCTGCCATTCAACAATCTTCATTTGATGATATCCTCTATCTGGACACTGATTCTTATCCTCTGCGAAATCCGGAATATCTTTTCGAAGGAAGAGAATGGAGAGATACAGGGCTTCTACTGTGGCCCGATTACTCAAAATCTCACCCTACTAATCCTATGTGGCGTCTATTGGGTCAACCATGCCGGAATGAATATGAGGGGGAATCTGGACAAATTTTAATATCTCGAACTCGTCATCAGGATGTTTTATGGTTGATTGAGTATTTTGCACTTCACCATGAAGAATTCTATGGATTTATGGGAGGCGACCGAGATTCATTTCGAACTGCTGCGCTTCTTCTTGGAAAGTCATGGACCGGCCCAGGGCGAGTAAATGCTGTTGGAGCAGCAAAAATTCCCGGTGACCCTCAATCAGGAGGACATACGATGCTTCAAGCAGACCCATATGGAAAGTGGATGTTCGTCCATGCAAATTTGATCAAGCATTCTCATTTCACTAGACCACTTTGGTCTCAGGTTCATAGAATTCGCAATGATATGTTCAAGGAAGGAACCACATATGGTAATATTGATTCACCAAATGACAAAATTGGGGATGGAGTGAAATTGGATGTGGCTGTCAACCCTAGGCTGATAACTAGTATGTCTACTTTCGAGGGATATGATGAAGCTTTAGTTGCAGTGGAAGATTGGGATTCATATGAGGAGTTGAAAGATTTCGAGGAGAAGTGGTATGCTTTTGGTGGTGTACATTAATTGAAAAATTTGGACGTTTTGGATGAAATATATCTGGCTTGTTCTGATTATAAAACAGGTGGCGAAATGTCTACCAGTTGTGTACAACAGTCAAGTAAGCTGGTTTTGTACGAAAGGGGTTTGGGTTTGGATTTGAGAGGGGGAGTGGGGGGACTTTGAAAAGGGGATACTTGCGATCAACTTTCCCGGCGTAATGTTCAGCAGCTTGTACTTGAAGACTTCCAAATGATGGGGCTAGTCGAGCTCTCCATACTACTCTATCTATATCCATGGTGGAACTATTTATTATCGGCGGTCAAATCTATTGCTTCTCTCTCATGATGGACGCTTGTTGCTCGGTGGGATTTAGACTT
>NGKI01000003.1:671446-699773 GCA_002162615.1 Myriosclerotinia duriaeana
TGGGTGGTCTCCCAGCTTCAATTACAAATCTGATAGCGATCACTCAGCTGATCAAATAGAATGCGATAAGAACCACTTTAATAAAATGGCTTTCAGCTTTATAAACTTCACTATCGGTCTGAACAAAGCCCATACCACTTGCTCTTCCTCGAACTTTTGCGTATGGGGTGGAAGTCTTTATACGAGGTCCCTTTTGTTGAAAGACGCGTCAGGATTGATGGCGCACTTGCTTGATTTGTCAACCAGTTCGTTGTATCTTCTACTTTTCATGTCCAGATGGCTTGTTTTCTGGTGTGTTTGGAGCATATCACCAAAAATGGCCGTTATATCCCCAAGTCTTTTCACACCACCTGAGCTCTGGGCACGATTCGTTGGGGGGGTGAAGATTGAGACATACCAAGACGCGTGGGGGAGTTCAAAAGCTTCTCTCTGGATAAAGCAAGGGCAGCCAGAGGAGAACCTACGGATGTTATTCAGGACGCTCGCTACTGGAGCTACCATCAGAATAACAAAGACTCACGAATTCCTAATCCGCGAACTATCAGCCTTCAGTCGGATTCCAATCTCTTGCGCTGTAGAGAAATTTAAATCTAGACGAGGCCCCTGGTTTCTGGGGAGTTTTGTGGCTATGGGGATTAGAAGAAAAGCCATTGTGGCTCAATATCATCAAGATATCAGGCAAAAATGCGGGATACATACCACCCACACAGAATTGCACTGCCGCTGTTGGAGCTTTGATACCTGTAGGGCTAAGATATATGTGGATTGATGCTACATGTATTAGCCAAGTCGAAATCCTCGAGAAATACCCCTTGGGTGGGAGATATTTACTCGCGAGGTTCTCTAGTTGTTAGCTATAACTGCACAGATATTTGTATCCAATCGTTCTACTCTACGCAAGATGGTGCGGGCTATTAGTAATAGCAGGCCATTCAATATTAGTTATGCAGCAGGCCTAGTCGAAGATTAGCCTAGCGATTATTGAACAATACGAACTGGCGCAACTATAGACTGTGTAATCTTCGTGGCCCGCCGGTCGACATTCTTTTCCTTCAGATGCATTCTCAAGCCTAGTTGGTAGTAAAAGCCGATGCTAAATTGATTGATGGCATAACGGCAATCATGGAAGAAACTCCAGAATTCCTCATGTATCGCTTCCGAGGTCAAACGCCAACACCACCAGGAATTAATGCGATGTTCCCCTTAGCCTATGATGTGGCAGTAAAGACTCAAACGAATAGAACAAGGCATTGGATGGCATGACCCAAGAGCGCGTAAAGCAGGCTATTGAATTGATCACGGACGAAGCCACTAGTTTTTGGATGCCCTATACATTTGTTATCCCGAACGTTAGAAATAGGCGGGCGCCACATCGTGTACAAACAGGACATGTATTTGTCTTGCTTGATGGATGGATGCATCGTTCCTCTGTACTTCGCTCTCCCGAGCATTGGAACACAAAATACGTTCGCTCTCTGGGGTTATGGCCGCCTTTATGGTTTGTTACCGGGACAGCAACTTCGAACTGAGAATAATCCAAAACAGCAGTTGGAGCTTGTGTAAATCCAGATTCCATCGCTCTAGTTCAACAGCGATGATTTTAGAAAGATCTGGATCCTAGCTCCTCACAAGTGACATCCTGTGGCCAATCTTACTATTTCCCTCATCTGGGCCTGAAGTTATATGATTTATAAACATGAAAGACCAATGATGGGTGCATCGACTCATGGAACGACATGGAAGTTGGGCACAACGATATGCTTGCAATACTTCTCGATATATTTCAAAGCTGGGTCGAATCATTTGAAAAAGATCGAGCAGTAAAAGAATGCAATTTGAATTAAATACAATAGATGCTTGAATTTATAATGATTTTTGAAAGTTGGGGATAGTTTCATGAACCTGTGCACTCACTTTTGGACTCCCACTTAAGACATGCCTGTGGGTGTTTCGATGCTGGCAAAGCACACATCTTTCGAGCAATGTATCCAATCATACCTCGTGATTAAGGATGATATGTAGACCAACCAACTAAAAAACTCTCCTAAACCTCCTTCTAATAGTCAAAACTTGCGTAATCCATATACAACCGTGCCTCTTCCGAAAAGTCCATCTGCTCATGCTCATGTGGAGATTTCACTTCCGGAGGAGAAATAATATTCTTCAATTCCCTCAAGGATTCAATATCATCCATCATTCCCTTTTCCAATTTGTCCCATATTATTCCATAGCCCGGTTTTGCTGCCCCAGAGACTGTAATAACTCTCTTGTTTGTTATGACAAAGTCGCATCCTGTATCCCATTGTTCCCCCTTAAATTCTTCATTCAACACCTGGCACTCATGAACCAACGCTATCGTCTTCGTGTCTTTATTCACAGCGCCAATAGAGTAGAGCATTCCCCATTCCAAATCGAAAAATCCATGCCCCTTTCCAAATCGAAGCCCTTTGTAATTGATCGCTCCCGTGCCAGTAACCATCAATGGTATTCGTAGCCCCTCGCCGCGGATTTGAGTCAAGGTAATATGTCGTCCATATCTTTCCATTCCATCCAAATAACTGGCTATTTCCCACTTCTTTTCGGGTATCTCCCGCGGATTCAGAAGGAAAAACCCTCTCTTGATTCCATACGTGGTACATATAACCGTCTTTCCATTTTTCAAAGCTTCGCACCTCAACTCTTGAAGGCAGTTATCAGGAGCTATGAAGATTGTTTCCGCGGACTTGTAGCATGGTAAAGCGATCAACTGGCGGCCAGCATCGTTTGATCCAACGAAATCACAAATGAATGAGGAGTAATCGTGGTCGAAGCGTGAGTCGGGAATAGCTACATAACGTAGTTCTCCCCAGACTTTTTCTCGGATTTGAGTTTTGTGTGAGGAGGAGGCTGGTAAACCAGTCTGTGGTTGTGTGATTGTCATATTAGAGTTTGGGGGTTGTGAATGTTGTTGACAATTCTGCCGTTAAAGATGTTAAAATTGGAAGCGGTGAAGATTTATTGACTGATGAATGCTAAGTGACTAAGCCGACTTCATACCTACTAGGTACTGCCCAGGTGGTATGTAAATAGAGGAGGATTTGATGTATCGTTCATCCAAGTCTTATTACTCGACAAGATATGGTATTTATGTTCGAAAGAAAAAGGATCAAGGGGATTAAACCACAGTGTGAAACGTGAACATAGAAATGTTTCACTCACGCCAAAGCTTCTAGGAACGTGCTTTCGAATCATTATCTTGAAACTTGGGCGCATTTTGGGTGTAAGTTTCCTGGCTCAACGGCTTCTTCATGATGGATTTCTCCGCATTTGGATTCGGGATATCCAATCCTCTTTTATATCAAGTTAATTCCGCCTGCGCTGTCAATCTGCCCAGCTTGACCAAATACTACAATGCACGAGACAATCCCCCCTTTTGTCTAATATAAACATCCATCACTTCCCCCATTCACGCAATGAGATATATACAGGTTGCCAAACACCAATGGGAGTAACTCGGATCTTCCGCCAATCGGTTGAGGAGATGAAGATGTGACTTGCTCCTATGTATTTCGTGATTTTTGATCGAAGTCCAATGGGCCATATGACACTCCACTGCAATCTGCCCCTACTATACTTTTGCGATCACTAAGAAATATCGTCGAACATATATGCAGTCTTACTACTGTATATATGCCAGGCCCATCCATCACTCGATTTCTCTGTACGACAAATCCTGAGGAAGTCTTTGTCGAAAGGCTCCACCGCTGTGCAAACGAGGAAATTAGAGTTGTTGGTAAATTCTAGGAGATGTTCATTATCGTGATTCAATCCAATTTGTCACCCCATTACCGGCCCATATCCTGTTCTATATTTATTATATTTTCTCATATCCTCAAGGCCGTTGTCCCGGACCTGGAGGCCCTATCTGCCCTGGCATCTCCTGTGCTCCTTCGGCCTTCAATCTCTTCAATGTCTGATCGCGCTGATATTCCATAACTCTTCGTTTTTTAAAGTATTGAACCTACATGACAACCAGAGTCAGCTCTTTATCTTAGACATTCTTCCCAGCACCCTACCCACTACATCCTCTGCCTCTACACTCAGCTCCCTATCAAGGAAACTCACCCAGCTCGTAGCACAATTGCTTTCAAATCCTCTGCTCTCTACCGCGCATGCCTTCTCCGCCTTGTCTCTCTCTGTGATGCTGTCGATAATTTCTGCCTTGTCCAGACATCTAAAATAAGCATCCCTAGCTTCCCAACATCGAGATCTTTGTGTGCGATTTGGGGCTATGGGTGCACCATCTGCGCCAATTTTCGGAGAAGGTAAAGATGCCGCTGATGAGGACGAGAAAAGGCCCATGGTGTGCTAATTGAAGATTTGATGATTGAGCAGCCGGGATTTGGCAGCTTAGACTTTAGTTTTAAGCCTCCAGTACCAGGTAGGGAAAGGGTTGGGCTCACAATTATAGTCTACAATTGGAATTGGAATCAGAATTGCATGAGTTCCTTTTACCACAGTCGCAGCTCACTCGCATCAAATGAAGCTCAAGATGTGAAGCTTACCTACGCTTAAACTCCGAGGCAGAATTAATCATCATAAGTGTAGGCGGTGAACGTCCCTCGGCACTTTTCCGTTCGTTCCGGAAAACTCTAAGATTCTACTTAACTAGCGAGCCCAGCTGCAAAATTTGATGTTTTGACATTCATTCGTATTCGCTACTAGTACTGACTACCTATTAATTGATTCAATATATCCATTAAAAAGATTGACATTATCTACTTAGGTAATCGTAGGCTAGAACTAGGCCCCCCTCTCGCTACTTAACAATCTTCAGCCTTTAATTCTTAAAAAAGTTCTGATTTAAATTAGAACTGTTATTTATTATAAATTAATTTATATTTAACAAAATTCAGAAGCACTTTATATCATATTTAGATAAAAATAATTTATAATTTATAAATATAATAATAAGTTTGTAAATATTCATAATAATCAAAACTAATTTAAAAAAATTTATATATTTTTTAAAAAATACTATAAAAAAAGGAACTTTAAAAAAATATTATAACTTTTTATTTAAAAGAAATAAAATATATCGATTTTTCAAAAATTTCTTAATATTCTTTCTCTTTAATTCTCAATACGTTCTTAACGAATAATGAGCTTAACTAAGTTAAATCAATCAAAATCTCGTTTAAAGCACGTAAGCACACGATTTCTCTCTATAGTAGGTTGACCCTGCAAGTGGATAGGTTGAAATATCAACTTCCTCGTCCAATCGGAATTCCAGTTTAGAAAATAGATCGAATATAGGCTGTTGCTAGGCCACGCCTATCCCGCTATCTAAAGATGAAAGGGCTTAGAATGGTGGAGAAAAAAGGGGGCTAGTTCTAGCCTGCGGATAGTGAGCACCCTTTTCCATCACTTTGGAAATACCCGACAGGAGAGAAAAAACAGAAGCTTGGCTTGAAGCTACCAAGAATGTTTGAGTAAAGAAATGACAAGTTTGCTTATGGGTGTAAGATTCAACTATACTAGTTTATAGTTGTTCAAGGTTTCGTGGTAGTACACCGCTGATAGGGCAAGAAGATTATTGATCCTCTCGTAGAGCATGACTAGTACGCAGTCTAGAACTTGATTTGGTTACTATACTGATTAGTAGCTACTACCTAGTAGTTCCAAGTGATTCTTCATGTTAATTCCGCAGGAAGCTGATATAGGCGATCTTCATGATGTAGAGCCTAGTACTAGAACATTGTTTATTTTGATGTACTGACTTTCCACAAAGCTTTTGTTCTCTCTCTTGGTTCAATATCCTCAAACCTACAAGTGAAATGCATACTTCATAGACGGAAATTCACGGAAATTCCTATTAGAAGCTCCAAATGGAGTGGAACAGAACGACTTGATCGACGGGAGACGTGAAAAGGTTTAACTAAGATATACCCCACGCCTTTAGCTTCCTGTGAACCGGTATTCCAGGCGTGAGTTTCCCTGATCATTTTCAAATACGGCTGCAGATGCGCATTTAGACTTTGTTCTTTTCCCGTTACAATTAACCTTCTCATATCATAAATGGTATGCTAAAATATGTATCTCAGCAGCAGCAAGACAGCCTCCTAAAGCATATGATCTTCATCGCACCTACCACCAATGCCAGTGATAACAACGCGGGATACGATGCACGGCGGAAAGGATACTAATTCATCCCGGTCGCCAGATCCAAACCAAATCAATATCGACCTCCAACTATCTATTCTCAAAAACCTGCCTACGCCTGTGTTAGTGTTGGATCGGGATCGGAAAGCTCTATGGACAAATCGAAAAGCAGAGGCGTTATTGAGAGGCTCGGATTCTCTAGAAATCTCAGGGGGTGAAATATTAGGACAAGATTTGGACGAGCTGGGTGTCAAATTGGTAAATGGATCGTGGGCTTCGATCCTAAGTGATATTGAGCTTTCTCGATTTGATGCTACTTCATCAAATGATAGAGACCTCAATTTACCTGGAGGGTACGAGGTGGTTGTGAAAAATTCGTTCCAACTAAAAAATCAAAACCCTTATTTTCGTGTTTGCATTGAGGTGTTGAACGAAGATCATGGTATTCATTTCATTTGTTCCTTCGAATCATCAACATCCGTGGAAGGGGACTCCCTGAACTCGAGTTCAAAATCAACTTCAACTTCAACGCCAAATGAAGAGAGAGCACCTCCACAAAAGCTAACATTGCGGATGAAAGAGGAAAGATTTGGTGATCTGCGAACAGCAGTGTTTGATAGTGTTGACACAGCAGCATTCCTCCTTACCGCAGATGAGAGATTTTACTTGCCAAATGGTAAGATTCGAGAATTTTTTGGAGATCTTATGGGAGGAGAGAGCGAATATGAAGCGGCGTCATTTCGAGATGCGCTACAAATATGGGATGAAGCATTCACTCATAGGTTACTCCCTGAAGAATATCCCGGATCTGTGTTGATAAGAACTCAACAACCTTGTGCAAATCTTAGGCTTGGGTTTATCCATCCCACAAGCGGAGAGCGCATGACACACTTAGTTACTGGAGAATGCCTCTACGACAAGACGACTGGATCATTCTTGGGGGCGATTTGCTGGTGCGAAGAAATTCAAGAATATGATGCATATCTGATAGAGAAACAACAAAACCAATTACAAAGCCATGAAACGATATGCGATTTGATGCCGCATCTAGTATGGACCACAACACCAGAAGGTATTTGTGATTGGTATTCTAAGCGGGTAAGGATGCTTCGCAAGAGCTGATCAAATATCCTGAACTAACTTGAAGCATAGTGGTATGAATACACAGGACTGTGCCCTGAAGAAAGTCTCGGCAGAGGGTATCAAAAAGCGGTTCATCCGGACGATTGGGATACACTTATAGGCAAATGGGAAGATGGTCAAAAACATGGCGGGATATGTGAGTCTGAGATAAGATACTTAAGGCATGATGGAGTATATAGATGGATGCACACGAGGGCATGCCCACTTCTTGATGATGAAGGGAAAGTTCTCAAGTGGTATGGAACAAACACGGATATCACTGATGTTGTGATGTCGCGAAATGAGGCCAAGAGACACAAACATCAAATGTTAACTGTGCTGGCTCATGCGGAAGTTAATCTGTTTGGTGTGGATGAGAATAGGCTGCTTACTATGGTAGAAGGGGGGATGTTATGGGGCACGAAAACCGAACAACTGTGTCTAAATAAGGCGAGTGTTATTGGAAAAGATGTCGTTGAACTTTCACAAAGCTGGCAACCGGGGGGGATACCAGGTTAGTTTTCTCACATGGATTTTTTTTACAGCGTTCATGGATACTAATATCTTATGAATTTTCAGGTCATGAGAAATCCATCGTCGATATCCTAACCGGAAAAGTAGAAATGGCAACATGCGAAGAAAAGATAGGGGATAGAATTTACCGAACACGATTAGTAGCAGATCTGGAGCACAGCAGTGATGATGGCGGGCAGGCACCAAAGGTCATAGGATGTCTGGGCTTGAGTATTGATATTACAGATGTGGAAAAACGAGCACAATTGGAGATGGATAACACAAGGTTGCAAATTGAGGAACAGGCGGCCAAAGAAGCATCTGAGATGAAAAGTCGGTTTTTAGCCAACGTAAGTCTAGGGATACTAAAACAACACCTTTATATTGCTAACAGTATTGACAAAGATGTCGCACGAGATGCGTACTCCAACGGCGGTAATTTCTCTTCTTTGCATTCCTTTACCCAGATTAAAATGCTGATAGTCCCAGGGCGTGATTGGTATGGTGGATCTACTCAGCCAAGACACAACTTTAACGGCTTCCCAACGTGAATATGTGTCTAGTATCCAACTCTCCGGGCGAGCCCTCCTGACGATCGTAAACGATATTCTCGACTTTTCTAAAATCGAATCTGGCCGTCTTGACATTGACGAGGTCCCTTTTAATATTTGTTCCACCGTGGGAGAGCTATGTAAACTGTTGGGCGTTTTTGCCAATCAGAAAAATTTGGAATTCACCTACGACAATGAGATTGAGGAAAGTTTAGAAGTTCTTGGAGACCCCGGACGAATCAGACAAGTCCTCTCAAACCTTTTGAATAACTCATTGAAATTTACTGAAACCGGGTCCATTAAAATAAGCGCGAAAGGAAGGAGAATATCGGAGTCAGATGGCAATGGAGATGATAGAATGGAGATAACTTTCGTGATTGAAGATACTGGGATAGGGATTTCGAAAACGACCTTGGATAAGTTATTCAAACCCTTCATACAAGGGGATGCTTCAACTGCAAGATTGTACGGCGGGTCGGGCCTCGGCTTGACTATATCGAGAAATGTAAGTATTTTCGGTAATCCTTTACCCAGCAAGGTTACCACGTTGTTGATGCCTATGATTCTCGTATACTAACATTACTGTTATTAGCTCGCAACACTAATGTCTGGGACTATAACGCTTGAATCGGAGCAAGGAGTTGGGAGCACAGCCACATTCACAATTCCGATGAAGATAATCTCCAATTGCCACTCCCCTCAACAGCCTATTGCTATTCCCTCTACACTCGGCCTTTCTTTATATAGTGATAATCCAAACATCCAATGTCCATCAATTCTACCAGATGGCGGTACATCAATACCTCATCTACCAGCTCTTCACCGAGGGCCAGGAACCCAAGAGATTGTAAATCAGCAAATCTCAGCAAGTGACACAAATCATATCCTTCCTCCACATCTACGAGATGGAAAAGACCACAGAGATGTACTAGCACTTTCAACAGAAGAACGAGCGGACGTCCTTGTTTTAGTTGTTGAAGATAAGTAAGTTGGACATATCACTATTTATCATCTCCTTATCTTCATTCTTACTCACACAATTCTAGTGCAATTAACCAAACCATCGCATTAAAGACGATCCGAAACTTAGGCTTTCAAGCAACAGCTGTTTGGAACGGACGAGAAGCTTTGAATTACTTGAGCAACCCTGAACCATCTAAACCCAGACCGGATATTATTTTGATGGATGTGCAAATGCCAATTATGGACGGCTATGAAGCGACAAGAATTCTAAAGACGAATCACGAGTGTGAGAGGGATCAGAGTCATTATATAGATCCATCAGAAGTTACGGAAAATTCTGTCAACATGATAGATCTGAACGATAATCTGGCAGAATCAAAGGACCCGACTCATATGAAGAAACCCAAAGGGATCGCTCCCAAAACAAAAAATAAACTAAACGATATCCCAATAATAGCCATGACGGCCAGCGCGATTCAAGGTGATCGAGAGAAATGTATCGAGGCTGGTATGGATGGGTATTTGAGCAAACCAGTGGAGAAGGAAAGGTTGGAGGAATCTTTGATATTTTGGGTGCAAAAGAGAATGTACGAACGAGGACTTGCGTGTCCAGGCGCTGCTAATTCTGAAGGTAAACATGGGAAAAACGATTCTGGTGTCGTGGTTCTGAATGGGAATTTCGCTTAGTAGCGGCATGGTATAGGGGAATTTTTGACCTTTGTAAATTGGGTTGTGAGATCACGAAAATTCATGTGAGGATGGCGTATTTATTGGTGGGGGGTAGGTTCGGAGCTGAGATTTACTTGAGGGTGTGGAATGATTGTATTATACCTTGGCACCTGCTTCTTGTGGAAAGAAATAATTTTAAAGACTACTCATGTTTCTAGTAAGTATGAATGTAATTATTATATAGACATTGAGGGGCCTTAAGATAAGATAATCCAGTATGGCAGTATGGAAGCATTATCCCGACCAATCATCGATGCGTGTTTATACTTTCTGGCGGCGAGATTGGATGATGTCAGTATTAGCACCGGTACCTATTCCGCCATCTAGATCTCGCAGGCCCAATATCCGGCTCGTTAAAACCCGATCGGGTAAAAATCCGAGGAGTATACTTGGCGGATACTAAAGAAAATTGGATGAACTCTTGGTATGCTGCAATCTGTAGAATCTGTACCCACCACGATGCTCGCAATGCGGAAGGACAGGTTGAGTTTTTCGATGTCAACCCCCGAGATCATTATTAATGATAGAGGAGTTTGATCTACAACCAAGTCCAGCCCGTGATTAACCATGGTTAGCCGTCGCTCTCAGCCTACCCATTGGGATTAATAATTACTGTACTGGTAATAACCCGGGGGGCAAATAGCGAATTTATACCCGCCAAGATGGTTCTCGTCTTATGATCCCGGGATAAACTCCTAGTACCGGTATCACGATTCTTTACCCGCCAAGATGGTTCCTGGTTGTAATCCGGGGGTAAACACTACGGTGCCCCCACTGTGCTATTACACGCCACTTCAATAGATGAAAAGGGTTCGCGCCGTTATAAAATATACCAAGGCCGTCTTGGTATTTTCTATAAGATAAGTGATTCCTCAGTGATAAGTAGTGCATCACCTATCTACCTTCCTCTTCTTCGCTGTTTGCCCTTTGCCATGGCTGCCACAATGCACATAAAAAATCGAACTTCCTCTTCCGGAACACTTATTTTCTTGTCCCGGAATGCACTATTTCTGGCTGAGATATTGACTAGTTTGACTTTTTAGGGAGATAATGTATAGGTAGCTTGTGGAAAACGTCTATGTCCTCCAATGATAGCTTGTTGTACTGATTTGTAGGCAGGCCCTGGAGAGATGCTTGACTCGAAAAAAGTGAAGATTCATATCAAATAAATCATTTTAAGATCAGCTGGAACATTACCTAGTATTCAGATGACATTTAATGGCACGTGTGGCGAGTTGCCGATAGGGTCCGGCACGTGTACGGAGTCATGTTCCATATACCTAGTACGGACAAGGCTGGAGGCTGATCAACTTTACCCCTTATCCATTATACCCCCTTACCCCTGTCACCGTATGTTTACTCTCGGTAAATCATCACCAATCAATATTATTACCGATATCTCCATGCATCCATCCTGGATAAGCAGCTACCTAGGTAGCCCGGAGGTATCTGAGGCTATCTGAGACCTTCATTGAAGCTTAAAGCTTCAGTCATCCCCAGCCTCTATCTCTCTCTTTCTTTCAAAATATCACAGCAGAACACAATATCCGCGAAAACCTTCATTATGTATCGTTCTACTCTCTTACTTGCCGCGGCGTCTTTAGCTACAGGCTTAATGACTCAAGAGCCCATAAAAGAACCAGGCTTTCGATCTGTCACCACCAATACCAAAACCAATACCAACTCTAAATCTATAATCGACTCTTCTTCCCTCCAAGACGATATCGATATAGACAGACTTCTCAAACGAGCAAATGAGTTATATGTAATCGCAGAAGAAGGGATCCCTGAATATAATCATCCTACCAGAGTTATCGGATCTAAAGGTATATTCTAGGTCCCCATTGATCACCATCTTACCGTCCGCTTGGGATATTTGCTGACTCACTTTTTGTAAAAGGTCACCTCGCAACAATTGATTACATCTACTCTTCAATCAAGTCCCTCGGCGACTACTATGAGATCTCCAACCAAACATTCCCTGCTGTAGTGGGCAACATTTTCGACTATCGACTGGTACTTGATGATGCCGTCCCTAAGACCGCTACTCCCATGAGCCTCACACCTCCGACAGCCAACAAAGATTCAGTTTTTGGCCCGCTAGTATTGGTTAGCAACAGCGGTTGTGATGAATCCGATTATCCCACAGGAGTCAATGGCTCAATAGCTTTGATTCGCCGTGGAACTTGCTCATTTGGAGATAAATCTGCGAATGCCGGTAAAGCAGGAGCCATTGCCGCAGTGGTTTACAATAATGTCAACGGGTCTCTGGGTGGAACGTTGGGGACACCAGACGAGAATCACATTGCCACTTTCGGTATATCGGACGCCGAAGCAGCTCCATACATTGAGAAATTACAACAAGGTAAATCTGTTGATGGGTCAGCATACATTGATGCTATAGTTCAATCTATCAACACCACAAATATCGTTGCTCAAACCAAAAACGGCGATCCAAATAACGTTGTAATGTTGGGAGGGCATTCAGACAGTGTTGCGGAAGGCCCAGGTATCAACGACGATGGCTCAGGTACCATATCATTACTTGAAGTTGCCACTCAATTGGTCAATTATACAGTCAACAATCGTGTTAGATTTGCGTGGTGGGCTGGCGAAGAGGAAGGCCTCCTGGGTAGCGATTACTACGTTTCCCAGCTTTCCGATGAAGAGAACTTGAAGATTCGGCTTTTCATGGATTACGACATGATGGCTTCTCCAAACTACGCCTACCAAGTATACAACGCTACTGATGCTGCCAATCCAGCAGGATCTGGATCATTGAAGAATTTGTATACGGAGTGGTACAAAGACAATGATCTCAATTTCACATATATTCCATTCGACGGCCGAAGTGACTACGATGCCTTCATCAAAAATGGCATTCCAGGTGGTGGAATTGCAGCTGGTGCTGAAGGTGTGAAGACTGCTGAGGAAGCTGAATTGTTTGGTGGTGTAGCTGGAAAGTGGTTCGATCCTTGCTATCACCAACTTTGCGATGATGTTTCAAATCTTGCTCTTGATGCTTGGTTAACAAACACTAAGCTCATCGCACATTCGGTTGCTACTTATGCCAAGTCTTTTGATGGATTCCCAAAGAGAACTTTGGCAAGCAAGTTCAAAACTGCTCAGGCAAGTGTGAAAGAGGAGAGCAAATACCATGGTCCGCAGTTGGTCATGTAAAATTATTTCTGGGCATTTGTAAATGGACATAGTCAGAGGTGTATATATTTATGAAATTTTTGGCATACCTTGTATATCGTTGAAGAACTCGTTTTATTTAATTATCTCGGCGCTCGATTTTGGGAGGGTTTGCGAGCGATATCTTTTTAATCAGAAGCGCAAAAATTATCTTCATGTCATTTGCGCCCATACCTTTTCTTCACGTTGATTCATGTTGAGCTCATTGATGCAGAAGAGTCTTCAAGGTGGACCTAAGTTTGGATTTGATGTCACAAATCAAACATGAGAGTTGAATCATGTCAATCATTAACAATATTTATTTCACACCAACATAAATTCCAAATCCACTTACAATACCGAAAGACAACATGCATAACCACCACCATGCCAGGAGGCCAACACCGGTCTTATCCTCAATCCCAATTTCACCCCAGATACCCATAAAAAGCACCCATAACATCCATACTGGCAAAGTCATCAACCAAACCTCCCTTTGATATACCATCTCGCCTCTCACAACCACAAAACACTTAGACTTCCCACCAAAGCCAAACCCGCAAGGGTCTTCAATCCAATATTTCCTCGCTCCTTTGCACTTCCAGATTTTGATGACGTAGTAGCAGCGCTTGCACTGCCTGTCGCAGATCCAGTCGCGGTTGTTTTTCCTGTTTCCGTAGGTTGTGCGCCGGTGCCCGTTTCGGAAGCGAATCGAGCGCAGGGATTGGTGATTTGTTGATCGGTTGCCGTTGCGCTGAAGGCAGTCAAGCTACTGGAAAGTTCTGGTGCCGTTAGCTTGCTCTATTTGCCTGTCTATTTTGCTACTCCTGCTGCATCTGCGCCAACTGGGAGGAATGAAAGTCATATGAAAGGCCAACTCACCACTCAAGTTCAAACAGGTGGGTGCGTTGCTACTATAACAATCCCCAAGGCTGGTCGCAAATGCGCTGAGGGAGGAACAGCATCCGCTGTCCAAGTCACCGGTTTGCGTCGCGCAAGTGGGAAGACCGGTACCCGTGATGGGACATTGGGAGTCGAGGGACATGAATGATGACTGTTTGGGAGTGAGGTTGAGTAAATGCATGGTTTGATGGAGAATGGAACGGTGGATGAGGGAAGGGGAAGGTGGAAGAGAGAGCTCACGATAGGACACCCCAAAACAGTTTGACCCGCAATATCGCTAGGAACGAAAGTTGGAAATAGCCCTCCTCCATCGGTGATACCGCCGACACTTGATGTTGTTGAAGTCATTATTGCAGAGGTTTCTTGTATTGCTTCGAATGTATTTTTTGCTATGTGCGAGAGAGAGGAACACAGGCGTTTTTATTTTTTGGGATGATTTATTGCATTCCTGTCTTAACAAGTGTGGAATTCAATGTAGCAAGGGAGGCGGACGCGTCGGAATTTTTCTTGACATCAATTGACAGAATCGGTCAATCCGAGGCACAGAGACTGAAGACATGATTAGATTTTGCTAAAAGTCATTAATTAGAAAATGTTACTCTTTTCGGAACCACTACAAATGAAACAGACTATGACTTCCCCCAATCCCAAAACGAAGCAAGGGGGCCCACATCCATTTGATGAACTATGAGATTAATAAATACCATTAAGATCATTATTGAGGATCAAAAACTTTCCTTAAAGCTCGGCTTCTTTCCAAATTTCTTGCTGTATACCAAGATTATGGGCCTTCATCACCGTGGATAAAGTTTACAAATACATCTTTTCGAAGAGATTCTGATGTTTTAGAGACAATTCTACACGAGCGGTAGATCCGACATCGTTAGCGGCAGCTTTCCATGTGGAAATAGGGAATGCGACGTCGTAAGAGCTACAGGCCTTTGTCTTTGTGATTTAAAGGCTATTTGTAGATTGGTGAAGTTTACGTATAGCGGTGCGAGAATATACCGGCTTTCATACCAGCTTAGTAAAACCATAGTGCTACCGAGATGGAGCCTTGTCGTGTGCAAGCAGGCCTTTGGTGATTGAAGGGGAGATATTCTGGCGTGGAAGAATATATCGGGATGCGGAATTTATGGGCAATGGCTTGCAAGTGATTCATCGCTCGATGGCTCTTATCTGTAAGCTTGTGTCATTCACTATGCATAAATACTTTTAAAGAGGGCGTGTGGAAGCTATATTGAGTGGTAGAAAGAGAGCTAGTCAGTCAATTTTGTCAACAATGGTAAACATGCATTGGATTTTTTCACAAAGTGGAGAGATAAAATGCTATTCTGCTGCTCTGACAGCAATATTTACATTAATCCTGTCATATTTCTTTTAACTATTATCTAAAAAGTTGGATTCCATAAAACTTTCGGCAGTTTTGTCCTAGGTGATTTTTGGTGCAGCAGTTATCTCCTGCATTGTCCTTCTTTACCAATCTCGAATCACTCTCCACCAATTGGCATCATTCCCAGGCCCAGAACTCACAGGCATGACTCTCTGGTATGAATTTTACTATCACTTCATCTAAAGCCCTCTCATCGGAAACCCACGCTTGGAGTGTAATCTCATGCCATTTTCTTATGGTTCGAGATAATGTCTTGGTATACAACTTGCATATGCAGAGTTATATCTTATCTGGCGCAGACTTGGATTTAAGGAGGATAAGGGAGATGAGCGTTGGTTATAGCTATACCAAACAGACAAGACGGATGTTGAGATGGACGCAGATAGATTTCGTCCCATATCCAAAAAAAAAGAGAGAAGCGAAGTTTTACGAATTGTGGTTCGTAAATAAGAGAGGGCTGTTGGCTATCATTTTCCTCAAACGAGAATGCAGGACCCCTTCAAAAAGGAAAAAGGAGAAGTGCATATAAAATCAGCTGGCCTCAATATATCAATGATCTCGGCGACTGGTTTGGGGGATGAGAGTCCAGAAAGTCAACAGAAGCTCGATTATAACAGCTAGGTTTGTGGAGCGAAGGCAATGTTGTAGTAGGACCAAGCTTCTTCCAAAGTTGCCCTTGGTCTTTGGTCTTTGATATCTAGAGCTTTGATATCTTGAGCTATATGTGGTTCAGTCCTATGCCAGTATTTGCCTCATCGCAAATGTTGCAAACCGTTTCATTCTCCGAGAAATATGCTCGGAGTTTACGATATGTTCCGCGGTCACAGAGGACTTGCGAATTGACATCAACCGCTCGTTCCTAGTTCGATCATCAAGTACCCAGCTTACTGTTACCAGGTTTATTAGCATCTACAATTTGATTGGAGGCTGACAAGTTGTAGGGTTTAGTCGATATAATTATAACGTAATAGATGAAATCAAGTTGATGGTAGAGCTTTTTGTCTGTTTGTTGAGGGAATATAATGATTATCGAAGATCATTATACTTCTTAAATACCATCAATACCCCTCTTGACCGTAGAAGACAAAAAACTCGGTTAAGGTCTTAGCCTACTATTCACTAGAGTACTAAACCATCAATACGATTACAAGCGACTACCTATAATGTTCGAAAATTAGTGAGTGACCCTAGCTTTTTCAGATATTTTCGCTATATCAACGCTTTCATAAATATCAATTAGGTATTATGAAAATTCACTGTAAAGAAAAATGCCTTGATAACGGGGCTAGACTTCTTTTATCCTAAATCCACTTTTTTCTCCCGAAAACCCCCTCAAGCGAGCTCTGGAAACATTGAGATTCCCCACTATTATATAAATCTCATCTCATGCATTCTGGCATTTCTACACTCATCCTACGTATGGATTTATCAATGGATGCATTTGGCTTATCTTTCTCTTTCTTTTTTGTATTCACTTTATCCTTCCTTAACCTTCCTACTCATTCAGCCCCTTTCCTTCCAAGCTAGCCCGCCCTTTCTATTTGGACACTATCTAATCCAATTCAATTTAGTTTAGTCTAACCTTGTTGACCGGAGCTGATTGCTCTCCGCATCCCGAAAAGACTTACGGTGGGCGGAATGCTTTCAGTGCTTTAAGATGAGGGTTTAATATCGCGCGAGCAGCAGATTTCTGAAAGGGTTTTGAGCCTTTTGGGCATAGAAGCTACGGCGTTTAAGGGCTTGGAGGGCTCTAGTGGAAACCTTGAGAGATACTAGAAACACATTACAATAACCAATAAGGAGACCACATTCAAAGGCTACCGTTCCATGCACAAAGCAAC
Organism: Myriosclerotinia duriaeana; assembly: GCA_002162615.1. Taxonomy (NCBI): domain Eukaryota; kingdom Fungi; phylum Ascomycota; class Leotiomycetes; order Helotiales; family Sclerotiniaceae; genus Myriosclerotinia; species Myriosclerotinia duriaeana. The sequence goes on from NGKI01000003.1 coordinate 688,780, forward strand.
GGAACCTTTTGATATTACATCCACACAACACACATAGACCTGTCTTTTTTCGAGAAAGGTCTTACCAATACTAAGCTATCTTTTCATCCATACCTCATTATTAGTTAAGAAGCCTAAGCTCACCCAGTACTAGTCTCCTCTCCATATCACACTCATAGTTCAGTACACACTCGTAGCTCAGTACACACTTGAAAACCCCGCATGAGAATAATGAACTCGCAACGAAAAGCACACCTGAGAAGCAAAGCGAAGACACCCAAGTCTCCAAACAATATTAGATATTTTTAAACATTCTTCACCCATGGGTTTTTATAAAATCAAATAAACACGCTTTTATTCAAACAGATGCGAGAGAGAAGCTGAACGGTGCTGATGGACCAAGGAAATGATAGTTATGGACAAGAAGTTCGAGTTGAAGAGGCTGTCGAGGTCGAAGGGATGTGTGTTGCAAATTAAGCATTGAGGAAATAGTGGTACCATAAAAGAACGTGGTAGGAAACTTAGAGTCCTGCGTAGACTTGTAGACCCAAGGAATATGGAAAGGCAAATTGAAGGTTGCTGAGAATGAGATTGTTGTAGTAAGTGCGGATTGAATGTTTGATTAGATCCGTGCATAGATGCTACGCAGTCATTGACTCGGTCATCCGCCTCCATTTTCCAGAAATCGCTCCAGATATCGCTCCATGAATCGCCGTTATTGTCATTGTCGAACTTGAATACTACCACCATTACAATGATGAAAATCGTTAACGGGAAGGAACATATATTTAACACAAAGACAATGATGCGGAATTATCTGATCCAATGATGTGTTGAATCTCCAGCCGTGATTCAACATTCCCTCCATCATGTAACGATTCGGTGACCACATGATCTTACAGATATTGCACGCACCGACAATTATATTTTGTAAAGACGAAATAGCTCTAAAGTGAAAATCGACCAGCACCAGAGCCCCCGCAACAAAATTGTCACCAAACTTATCGAGCATCACCTCCATTTGATCGATGCTATCCCTGGGCGTTTCAATCGTAGTTAGGTTGGTGCAATAACTCTGGATCGCCGCTAGCATGCGAGAGCTGTTTTCGTCGAGGGTGACGTCCTGTGCATTCAGGTGATCGAATCGGGGAAAGGGGATTTCAATGTGCCGGATATAGCTTGAGTTCTTGCGGCCAATTTGCTCGTAGAATGACTCAACACCGCACCTGGTAAGATGGAAAAAATGGTTTCCGTAAAGTACTGAGCTAGCCTCTTTGTGGATGGTCTTGTTTAAGCGGAGGAGCCCCGGAGTGAGTTGGGGGTGGGTTTTCGGGGGGCGTGTATGATTCGATAGGGGTTTGAACTTCCAAGAGCTGCTCCTATATGTTGTTGCGGAGTTCGCTGGGGGAGACTGAGGAAGTTTGTCGACATATCGGCGGTGATGGATTGTTGATGACTTTTCCGTTTGTTGTGAGAGACACTCAACGCGTCTTTTAGTGAGGATGAATTTCTGATGCCTTCCGTTTGCTGCGAGACACTCAGCGCTTCCTCTCCCACAAGCAACGAATCGCAAACGCAATATGGGATCAAGAATAGATCGATATCAAAAAGACCATCAACAAGTACTCTATTGAATGGCCAAGTTACGACAAAAAACAATTTAAGCCTTTTCGTTTGATTCCATCAAGTTCTTGCTTCTGAAGAGAAGGTCAAATGCCGCCACAAACGCAACCAACCACTAATGCAAACAATACAATCAGCCGATCAAATGAGCTCATGACGACAAAGCAAACAGCCTTCAACTAGAAGGCACCATCAAACCAGCACGTTGCCGTCGATCAAACAGCCAAATGGGCGAGTCTACTGGCGGCCCGGGGAGCCTGGAGGATTCTGCATCCGCCAGAAGAAGTTAGCTTACGGCCACCGGCCACCGGCCTAACTTCCCGTACAATCTCTCCCGCAAATTAAGCCTACGAGTCGGGACCATTGGATTGTGGAATCTGCATTGGAACATTAAAGAATGCCTTGAAGACTTTGAGCCGGAGAGACTACAGTACCAGCAGTTAATTGTTGAATCTGCATTAGAACAATAAAAAGTACCTCGACGGGTTTGGTTGAGTATGCGATTCTTTTCATCTCAAGTCGTCACACGCCAACATCTCTCATCCCTAACATCCCCTCTGTACCTCTTGCCTCTTTAACACCTTGTATAATGTAACAACCTCCATGCATGGACCCGTACACCTCGGGATTGATCTTTCCATTACGGAGCTCTCTCTACCTTTCAACTTTCCGATTATCGTGACCGCGAGACAGCGAGGCAGAGAAGGAAAAATACACATTCCGTTCCGTAGCTGTGGGGCGTGCCACCTATTTGAAGATCTCTGCGATATCAAAAAGGAGTGCCGAGGGGTGGTTGGTGCATAGCTTTGCAAATGTGCAAATGTGCAAATGTGCAGATAAGATGTTAATAATTGTAGGGCCGAGGCTATTGCTTTATGCTGGGTTTGCAAATCGTTGACCTATAACTCTATTGGACTCTCGGGTTAGTAACGTCGTATGGCGATCGACGGGAAACTGCACTTGTTAGTGAGTTCTTTAGATGAGCCTCGGCGCCATCATAGATCCAATGCAAGAGCCAGTACAAAAAATTGATGTAATAGAACTAAGATAAAAAGTATGATTTCATTAGCCTAACTCCCATTCTCTAACCATTAATTCAAATTAAATCCTGAACAGTCCATCAGTCGTATACGCATAGATTCATACAGCCGCTCCCAAACTGCTCCAAATGCAGAAGAAGAATCGCCAATATCAAAGCATCTCGTGCAATCTTGTAAAAGGAGGACCCTTTTTGTTACCAGAAAGTATGGACACTAGGAGGAGTAAAACGAAACGTTAAACCCATATTAACGCGTTATGATGTCGTCATAGTATTGTCCGGAGTATAACTTATTCGGCGACTCCTCCGTAACGTTCACTAGGTATGAGCTCGTAGCCATTTTCAGGTGTGAGGATAAACGCAGAGGCTGCAATACATCCAGCCGACACAATAGAGATACACCAACTAGCAGTGCATAGAATCCATCCCTTATCCAGCTTCCAGCCCGGAAAGAATTGTTCATCATGGTCATATAGATATGCCTATCGATTATCAGTATCATCTCATCCCTTGCCCCCTTCAACTCCAAAAGCAATCACAACATACCACAATACTCATACTAGCCGCCTGAACTACACCCACTAACACCAGCATGGAAACCAGTATCTTCCAGCCCGTCTCTCTCTTCTGCTTGCCACCTAATAGCACAACCACATACGCCACCAACGTAACCAGCTCTAGTACAGCTGCGAAAGACATCAGGAACCCGACTGACCGCCACATAGAGCAGAATCCCCTATCTGGTCCCTGACAATCTTCCGGTGTAGGGAAATGAGAAGAGTGGCCTGTGAGCGAACTATAGCTGCGATGGAGTCCTATCGTTTTCGTTACATGATCTCCATTCGGTGTCGTTACATCCCATGTAATCCAATCGGGCAAGAAGATTGACCAGAAAGTCATTATTGTCACTATACATATTGATGAATTAGCTATTATGCTTTACCATTTTGATGAAGAAGGCAAGGAACTCAAGTAGCCGACTCCAGATGACTCAACTGGGGGAGAGATTAACATACCAGCGACAAAAGCCGCGAAAGCGACACTATAAACAATAAATCTCGTCATTGCGGCGTAGATGTACCCAAGATTACTATCGCAACCTTCCTAAATCCCACCTCTCTTTTAATCCAAATGTATGTTCCAGCCTTGTTCTCAAGTAATCTGTATAAGCGGACTCGTCTTATGTTTAAGAGGTATAGAGATAAGAGGCAGCAGAAGTTCCAGATGGGATGGGGATTGAAGGGCTCGAGTCGCTGAAATTGAATCAAATCAAAGGTTGCTTTAGAATGAAGGTTGTGCTATGCAATGAACGAATGGTGGCACGCCTAATTGAGTGATTCGTTGATATTGAAGCTTCCCCTTGGAACTTGATATATGATATATCGCTCAAACATAAACATACAACATACAATAAAGCGGTGAAATATTTATATCGGAGAAGTACCCGATTCCTTGACTTAGGTATTATATTATCGCTCATATAAATCCCAAAATGTTAAGAAGATGGTGGTTGTGCATGAATTAGAAGGTGGGAGAAGAGAAGACCACCAAGGCTCAAAACCAAACATTGATTGGTTGCTTTCAAAAGTGGGTGTCGGAACTTGAGGGGGAAAATGACGTCGGTACCCGTGGACGTTAAAGAGACCTTCAGAAGATCCATGGATGGATTTCATCACAAGGACTGATTCAGATATGATTGCATATGCGGCGTACCTAGCTAAGTAATGTAATATCAGTGTTCACTGTTCACAGATTTATTACTGATAAGGAAAATTATTGTTTGAGAAATTGTATCTTATTGGTGAAGAGCAATTGGTATTTGATACCAGTAACTACTATTCATTTTCATATTTGGGTATCTCTGTGTTGATTATATCGTGGTTATTTTAATATCGGAGAGAAATATAACCACCAACAGCCACCACCTATGTGAATTATCCATTTCAGCCATTCCTGGCCCATCCAAGAGGAAAACAATAAATCGATTGCCCACTTTCATTCCATTAACTGGCTCATCGATTATCCAGTTAATGTTGATGTTGGAGCATTGAATGGTCCGCACGTCGCCAATCTCATAACAACTTTCAACCCATCCTTTTATCGACCATCAACAGGAGGCATCGCACGTGATGTACAGCCATTGATAGCTATTGAATGTCGTCCTCACTCGCTGTCCTCGCTCTCACTGCTACTCGACCCATCTTCACTGGATGAATCTTCATCTTCACTACCCGAATCGGATGAACTGCTTGATGAACTGGAAGATGATTCGTCTGACTTGTCACCATTTGCCATCGATTCGTCTTCGGAGCTGCTGTCATCCGAGTCACTACTTGAGTCTGAGTCAGAGGAGCTCGAATCATCAGTCGCAAGTGTCCGTTGCTTTCTTTTTCTTCCGAGCTTTTGAGTGGTACCATCGTTTAATCGCAACCGCTTTTCTCCATCCGTGGCCACGGATTCCGTTTCTGTAGTTTGCGTATCCATTGTCTCTTCTGAGGACGAAGAACCCAACTCAGCAAGAATTTGTTCGGCTCTCATTCTTTTAGCCATTCTGGGAGCCATCGCGGCGTCCGACAAACCCATAAGTACCCCTTCTTCATATCCCATTTGAGAAGATGCGCCAGCAGCAGTCATTGATGCAACATACTCATTCATGGCAAGGTCATATTCTCTTTGTCTCTTATTAGATTCCGCCATTGTTGGTGGAAACCCTGAAGCGTCGGCTTCTCGATCTTTCACCTTGACGGCCAATGCCTCGTCTCGTAGTCTCTTTCTGACCCCTCCTTGCAAGCCTCTGACGTATTCGTAGAGGAGATAGGCGTGGTCGGAAGGGACAACCTCAACGTTGAAAGCGTGTTTCAAAAGATGATTTTGGTGGTTCTTATTGAACTTCCAAGTCTCTCTCGATTCGTGATACTGTCTTAGATACGCTAAGAACGGACGTGGAGCGGCGGTGGGTTTCGAGACTTTCGACTTCTTTACTGATTTCTGGGGCTTCGAATCCTTCTCAGGTGGACCATTTTGTGATTTTTCCTCTGATTTTGGTTTCTTGACTCTTTTCACCCTCCGTTCCTTCTCTGGTAGTGTTGTATCGAACTGTTCTTCGACTATAGGTGGTGCGGGTGTTTCAAAAACTTGACTCGTTGAGGGACCGTAGAAAAAGTCGTCTTGAGCCTTTTGATCGGCTACCCAACCTAGGTATAACTGTTTTATACTATCGCCATCTTGGGATTTCGTCTCTGGAGTGAATGTAACAGATTTCTTTCGCGAGTTTCTGGGTGTAGTAAGGATTGAATCGGGAGCGACAGGTCGTTGTGGTTCAGCGATGGGATAAGAGTTGAGATTTTTCAGCTTTTTCGCAGAAGTTTCGGGCTCGGGCTCGGTGTCTCTTGGTCTTTTCCTATTTGCTATTTCTGTTTCCCTTAGAGGTTCAGGAATTGAGGCTTGAGTATTGGATTCTGAGGAATTTTGGGCTGATTTCAACTTTAAGCCTAATCGTTTCCATGAGGGAATTCGTGGCACACCACCACTCGCGGAAGTTGAAGGTATCATTGTAGAGAACCTGAAAAATGTAAGAGTCTACCGGCCTGCAGATGCATTAACTGAAGTTTACAGAAGTTTACACTCGCAAGGTACGCCTTGATAGTAGATAAAAAACCAAAAATTGACGCTCAGATTGATGTGATGTAAAGGACCGCCGCAAGTAACTTTTTTTCTTCTTGATAAGACTTCTCGCCGCTTTAATTTCCTGGCGCTAAACTATTTTAAGCTTAGGTACCTCTCAGTCGTTCCAGGCTTCAAGCTTCCGCGTGTAGATGTAAAGGTTAGATAGCTACATAACAACTTTGAAGCTTCATAGTCCCCTCAACACCCATAATTTCTCATCCAAAACCCCAATACCTCTTGATTCAAAGCTGCCGTCGCTCATAATTGCGAGATACCCTTTCCATTAAATTTAGATACCCAGTCAACTTCTTCAAAATGTCGGGTACGTTTGTTCTCGCGCGCCCGTTTCTTGACAAGTTCCTCAAGGAAAGCTCATGAAGCTCAAGCTAACAGTTCCAAATAGGTAGTGCAGGTTACGATAGACACATCACGATCTTTTCTGATCAAGGAAGATTGTATCAAGTCGGTACGCATATGCAGACGCAAATAGAACCGTTAAGGCCATGGGATTCGCAGGATCTTCAGCTTTACTGATCTATCGAGACCCCAATCCAACACAATAATATACAATAATATTAAACTAACTGCTCTTACGAGGATAGAGTATGCCTTCAAAGCTATCACTGCTGCAAACATTATGTCTGTAGGCATTCGAGGAAAGGATTGTGCCGTTGTCTTGTCCCAAAAGAAGGTCCCCGTACGACACACTGTCCCAAATTCTATTTCAAGTTCAATACTAATATATCGGTGGTCCATATAGGATAAGCTCATCGATCCATCATCCGTCTCCCATATCTTCCAATTGTCACCATCCGTAGGATGCGTCATGACAGGTTCTATCGCAGATGCCAGAGCCTCCGTTCAGAGAGCTATTGGTGAGGCTGCCGAATTCAGATATAAGTTTGGATACGAGATGCCGTGTGATGCCCTAGCAAAGAGGATCGCCAATATCAGCCAAGTCTATACCCAAAGAGTAAGCTTACTTAATAGGACCTCCGTCGGGATTCTTGATGGTACTGTATCTCTTTTCAACTTTGCTAACCCAACATTCTTTTAGGCATACATGAGACCGTATGGTGTTGCAACCACGTTGATATCGTTGGATTCGGAATTTGGTCCTCAACTGTACAAATGTGACCCAGCTGGCTACTACACTGGTTACAAAGGAACGGCTTCGGGCCCAAAACAGCAGGAGGCTTTCAATCATTTGGAGAAGAAGCTCAAGAATAAGGATTGTGCAGAAGGTAGCTGGGAAGATGTAGTAGAATTAGGTATCACAACTTTGAGCACAGTTCTTAGCGTCGATTTTAAGAAAGGCGAATTGGAGATTGGTATTGTTGGGGGCCCAAGAAAGGATGGAAAGGAGGGAACGGATCCAGGCTTCAGGGCTTTGACAGAAGAGGAGATTGACGAGAGGTTACAGGCAATTGCAGAGAAGGACTAGTCCTCGATCACGAGTACAGAGACGAGGCAAATATATCCAGAAGAGGCAATTATGAAATGCGTTCGGTAATACCGGCCAATGACTGGTTAAAAAATATTATTGCGATGAGTTTCAATTTGTGAGAACAAAAGGTTGTATTCGATACCGAGAGAGCGTAGGCGAGAAAGCCACATATCTTTTGTCATCTCATCAGTTAGGCGCAACAATTTGTATTGTACTCTGGGAGGGGGGGGAAGATGCGAAACGGAAACATAGCCTTATTGTGGCTTGACCACTGACAATGACATTAGACTGAGAATATAGACGACCCATATTTATTACAGTGCTGTATGCTGTGATGATCTGTGATGATCTTGGATGATCTGCCTAGATGCAGGAAATCATCAGTCTACCAAAGGCATCAATGATCTAGCATACGCAGCCCTACGTAGGAGGAGATGGTTTGGGTAATCAATCAATGGTATGGATCGAATCATCAATATCATCTCACATCTCAAACAAAATATAGGACAGGGAATAATAGGAAATATTGAGTATTGAGATCCAAGAAGAGTAATGGGGTGGGATCCCAAGTGGATTTATTGGGTTTAGTTTACCCAGTTACGGATATGAACATATTGAGATGCGGCGATGAGTAATATCGCCCAGAGAAATCCGATACTGGGTATAGGTAGATTGTATGTATCCGTATCCATGGATGGATGGATGGATGGATGTCTCTGAATGATCTAGTGTAATCTGTATCAAGACTCACCTGGGCAGCAGTTTTTTGTCTTCTGCGTATAGGATAGGAATCATAGGATAGGATAGGATAGGATGATATGGTATGTAATGTAATGTAATGTAATGTGATGTGATGACATGTACATTAATACGGTTGGTACCTGGGCGCAGTTACCGCTTTGTCCAATGTGAGTGAGATGCCATCTGAGCCAGGGCTAGCAACTTCAGCTGTAGCGATGTTGTGACTTGGATTCGAGGTTGTCTATTGGTCGCTCAACTTTGATGGCAATACAGATTTGAGCCTTGAACTTGCATGGTTTTTACTCTGATGGCTTTTTTCCGAGATTATGAGTGGATTTTAGATGAATTGACGGTTCCAAGGGTTCGCTAGGTTTTGAAGGCTGAAGATTACCCGTATCCCTGTTCCCACGCGAGTAGCACTAATATTGAGGTACCGAGGTGTAGTGCATTGCATCTAAACTTTTACCTCTCCTTACCAAGCAAAACTAAAAAGGAATCCGAACCCATTTCCAAGGTTATCCACAATCACGCATACACTCAATGTTACCCATTCACCAATTCACCCATTCACCCATTCACCCATACCCTACATGATAGATTTGATTGTGCATCAACACAGGGGACCCATATCCCATTACCCACAATCTATCTTTCATCTCATCCTCCCATCATCCTCCACCACTCGTTCCCACGTTCCCATCCTTGTCTTCTACTTCCAATCTTCCTCTAAGATTCTAAGATGCACCCATTACACCATAGGTATTATCCTCAAACCCTCCTCGGGCCCATCTAACCTGAACCCTTGAGCATATCGCAAATCACTACCGTCATGCATACCCTGAAAATACTACCATAGTTTAGTACCCTTACATCCTTACATCCTTACAGCTCTGTAGGGTTTAAACTAGCTTTGAGCTCGTCACTCCCGTATCATTAGAATCGGACTTTGTTGTGGGGCCCAAATGGCTTTCCATACCGTGAGAGTCACTCAATGGTATCTAATATTTCCAATGGAATCAAAGAATTGGTTTGCCTGGCTGAGATATCCTCCCGTTAGCCAGCCACGTCGAGACTCAAAGTGGATGATCAATATCAGAGTCAAAGTCAACTCTAGTCAACCATGAGATTTGAAAAGCTTCATAAACGGCCGAGATGGCTTCATCTTTCAAGACATCAACGGCACCGTCTTTCTTTCAGTTCCTCATTGTCTCCACGTCTCCACTTCCTTCCAACTAGCAAGTCGTCCTAGTGTTCCTTTTCCCGTTATTTGAAGTTACCGCAAGTCTCCAAGGCTTAATTCTACATACACAATGGCCGACGGATGTAAGTCAATTGATGTTTCTACTACACCAGACGGTTACATGTTCTCATCCCCTATATTGCATTCGGCACGGATGAGACTCTTGACTTCAACCACTAACACAATGGCTAGTAAACGATCAACGAACCGTTCGGGTAGCAGATCTCCTCTCGGATTTCCGCACTCTCCAATACTACATTGCTGCTGCTCCTACCGACCCATCAAATATGGATGATTACTACACCGAAGGATATGCCGCTCTTCGTCAATGCTCCCTCGACGGTCAACACATCCTAAACTGTGCTGCCGAGACTCGAGTCCCACGAGTGCGAGGTGGTGCAGACGAGCAAGCTAAAGCGGAATTGCAACAGTGCGTCTCTCTTTTAAATCGCCGAGATCTACAACTGATCTCTATCTCTATCTCTATTTTTATCATTCATAGTTTGGATTCCTATACTAACAACAAAAAGAGTCCTCCTCGACGCCTTTTCCCGCCGTCACGAAGCCCAAAAGATATATCTCCGTCAGGGCGCGGCTCAGCGCTGGATCAATTATAGAGAGCAAGTGTTGCAGGGCGAGAGACCTCATACCGGACACGCGGATCAATTGGACGCGTGCGATGTGCAACTACGAGCTGTAAGTCTCATCTTCCAATTCTTCCAATTCATCCAATTCGTCCAGGATTTCTTCCCATCCATATCTATTTTCAGATGCATATGCATATTTCATATTCTTTTTTTTCCCCCGAGCCGGGAGCCGGGAGCCGCTCAGCCGTTCCCCACTTCCGGGGTTCGAGAGCAGGGCGTGCATGCATGGGTCTTGCCGAGGTTTGATCTTTTGGACCCCCTGGGATGTGGGCGAGAGACTATCGATTTCGATTTCGATTTTCGATTTCATACGATTTCATACGATTTTGAATGTGAAGCTGGTTGTTTATTCACCAGAGCAAAGAAAAAACCTTGGAAAATACTGATCTGATTGAAATAGGAATTAATATCCATCACGGACGAAGCCATCTACTCTGATCTTCGCACGTCGGATTATAGCATGGGGCGCTGGACGCAGGAAGATCCGAGCTTGAGACATGTGCAGAGATGGATTAGGGCTAGACGATAGAGGTTGGATGTGTTAGTGGTAGTGGTAGTGGTAGTGGTAGTGGTGGTGGTGTTGGTGGTGGTGTTGGGTCTTTGGGGATTAAA
>NGKI01000003.1:712530-752759 GCA_002162615.1 Myriosclerotinia duriaeana
GGGGCGGGGGATTTGGTGCTGATTCATGGGAATTTGTTGCATAAGAGTGCGAGGAATACGAGTGGGAAGGGGAGGATTATTTATACGTTTCATGTGATTGAGGGGGAGGGGGCGGTTTATGATGAGAGGAATTGGTTGCAGCCTCCTGAGGGGGGGTTTACTAGGTTGTAGATTTTGAAATGGATGTGGGATGTTGTGGGATGTTTGTTGATTGTGGTGATTTGGATTTGGATTTGTGTGTGATGTTGATGTTGATGTGATTGTGTAATGTTTGATACAACTCGATATGCACGCATCTTAACTACATGTTGATATTAGGCTTGGCATGGTCATGGAAGGTGTGTGGCCATTAGATTGAGTACTCGTTAGTTAGCTATATTTCTATTCTGTAGAACTACCTAGTACCTTGGTGGACAAGAGCTTACCAGAGGAGATATATATTAGGAGGTAGAGGGAATTAATTGTGTGGTAGATGAATCGTGGTGGGGGTAGGTGGGGTGTGGGGGGAATGGTTTATATTGTTTTATAGAATAGATGGTATAGGGGATATTGGGGATATTGAGGATATTGAGGATATTAAGGATATTAAGGATGTTAAGGATATTAAAGATGTTAAGAATGTTGGGGATATTAAAGATATTGAAAATATTAAGGATATTGAGGATATTGGAAATGTTGAAGATATTGAAGATATTAGGGATATTGAGGATATTGAGAATATTGGGGATATTGGAGATATTAAGGATATTGAGAATATTGGGGATATTGGAGATATTAAGGATATTAAGGATATTGAGAATACTAAGGATGTTAAAGATATTGAAAATATTGAGGATGTTAGGGATGTTAGGAAATAGTGATGGGGTGAAGAGGTGCAAAGTGCAAGGGGGATGTTTGAAAGTTTTAGGAGATAGGGGATGTGGGGGTTGAGATGAAGGGGAATTGAGATAGAGATTGAAATGGAGATGGAGATGGAGATGAAAAGAGAGATACTGCAAAGGTATTTGAAAACATTTGGGGGTAGGGAGAGTAGGTAGTATGAATGGAAAGGGGGTATAGAGAGATGTAGTGTAATGCAGTATAATTATTAGATGTAGGTGGATCAGATTAGTTACTGTGAGGGTGAGGGGGAATGGGGATATAGGCGAGAAATAGTAAAAGATTTAAAGATACTCACAGATACTAGGTGTATTTACTCGAGAACCAAATGATGAAGCGAAAAATGCAGAAGTGAAAAATTGTTGATAAATTTGTGTTGTGTTTGAAATATTTTCCCGTGAATGATATGCTATGATAGCTCCTAGCCATGTCGTCCTAGCAGATGAAATTTCATGAAGCAGAGCCCATGATTCTTAAGTTCGTTTTCTGTAAAGTATGATTCGAATCCGTTTTGTGTTTCCTCTCCCCGATGTCAAAAGTCATGTGTAATATCCGAACGCCGCAAAGCCTTTGTGTTTCCTCTACCCGATGTCGAAGTCATGTGTGATATCCGAACGCTGTAAAGCCCAATGTGTGAAAATCCGTTTTCGATGCGAATGTCAAGTGGATCATCCACGCAGAATCATCGTTGCAGTCGAAAGCTCGATAAGGAAAAGCTAGTTGTGCATGGCTCTCCTTATGTTGCCCTTTCATTTTGCCTATGGTAAGAAGTCCTTAAGATCCAGACCGAAAATGTCTGATTTGACATCCTCCATCATATCAATTTGCAATTTCAACAACCGTGAGATATTGCTGCACGCATTTTTATCACCATTCTCACCACACCACGTCTGAAATTTCATACGGGCAACCCCTTGCAACACGGGTAAAGCACTAACATACTCGTAAGGTGCCTTGGGCAATGGCCAGAAGTCATAGTGGCTTGCATTCCTCATGAATGAACCAATAGTGACGAGATCGCACGTATCATGTTTATGACAAGATTTGCCCCCGTAAAGTTGCGTTTTAAGAAATTCGTCAAGGATACCAAATAAATCTTGTAAAACATCCAGTCGGACTTGTTTGATTGCATCTAAGATCAAATCAGTATGGACTGCATAATCATGATCTTACTTCACATACCGAGGATTGATATTGGCCAGTAATTAGGTTCCTTCGTCCAATAATCAAAGTCATGGTCGTGGTGCAAGATTGCCCCCAGTGTACACTTTCTGAATAGTACAGGTTGGCGTAAGAAGTATGCAATATAAATGTAAGCAATGGCATCTAAGCTATCGTACATTTCATAGCGATCAGCGTATTGTTCAGAGTCACCATCGTATAAGCCGTAGTCATCATCACTTAGTCTGGATACCCAATTGTTTGAAAGCAGACTCATAGCATCCTGCATCTGGTACTTATCCGAAAGAAGTAACACCTGTGCCAAAAGAATCGGGGTGACATCTGTAGGCAGCATTTTGTTCCGATGGTGAATGACATTAGCTATAACTGTAAAGGCGACTGGGTCATCATCCGGTAGTGGAATTTCGGCTTTCCCGTTGGCTTCTAGTTGAACTCCTTCCTTGAAGTTTTCGCGGCTCAACATCGCTTTGAATACAGGCGATGCAAGTTCCATATGCTTAGAAGAAACGAGCATGGTGACTGTACTTAACTCATCATTTGGCCTATAAGTCTGTTCAGCTTTGGCCGAGGCGAAAAAGTTGGAGATAACTTACGCTTTTCGTTTTTTGATACTTGGGCCATGATCAACAGGAAGTTCACCTCCGTCCTTGGAACGACGAGTAAAAACGAGAAGGACGTCACCGTCGGAGTCGAAGATGAGCTTTTCGGGTGCTTCTGTCGTTTCTGAAGCCATTGTAATGGAGTTGATATATTTTGTGGGGGTCAAAGATGATCGATAAACGAATATTCGTGGGTTTTCAAGGCTGCAGAATTAGTGTGCAACATATGAGAGAAAGTAAAGTTCTTGGAGAGGATAGAAGTTGAGGTCGATACGGGTATATTATCGACAAATTGTCGAGGTTGTGAGTGGTAAGAAGGAAGATGGAATTGAAAGTTGAGAAATAATGCAAGTCGTGCCGTCAGATGCCTTAGCCTGATTAGGTAGTAAAACAGACTTCCAGGTTGCTTTGAATTTACTACGACCTAGGTACTCATTTTCCCGCAGTTTTAAGATTGTATAAAAGGGAGAGAATAAATATTATTGAGACAACAGAAGTAAACCTTGGAAGTGATTGAAGTTGAATATTCACAATATTGAAGTGTGCATTTTGTCGTCTCTAAAGTGTCCACTCGGAATCATCGTGATTTTCAGAAAGTTTATCCAATTTCGACCTCATCCTCTCGGGTAACTCAATCTGCGCCCGCACTCTCTTCCAAGGTTTCCCTTCTTGAACTCCTCTATCTCAACCTTGGAAATCCACGCAGCCTATCCTCGATATTTGACAATTCCCAATTGATAGCCTCTCTGACAGTCCTTCTCCACCCTTCCAATGGCGGTATTTTATCGCAAACAGCTACGACATCCCCTTTATGAATCTGATTGATTACATAGTTGACCGTAGGATCTATGTCTGTAAGATCTAGCACAGGAAATATGCCTAGTTTGTGGAGCTTTGGAGGAGGGTTCTACAAACTATGACGCTGCATGCAAAGGAGTCTTTGCGGGGTGCGGTGCAGTGATGTTTACCGGTATGGAGTATGTTTTCAACAATGGAGTAGGCGTCAGATATTACGATTATTCGTTGTTCTTGGATTGCATCTTCACTAGTATCAGTCATGTCGGGTGTTTGAGACTTCAGAAAAGGGAAGCCTCTTACCAAGAACTCGATTTGGAATTGGAATATCATCTCTGTCTTCACCAGTCCTGCCATTGCTTTGTCGTTCTGCAACGTTAGTAATCTGCCAGAACATATAAGATTTCTCAAATACCCAAGTTATGCTAAGCCATGAGACTGAACCATCTATATATCTCTGTCGTGATCCAGGTTTAAGCAATGATATCCATTCATCAGCGATAATATCCACCACCTCGTGTAATTGACACTTATCAACCAAAGTAGAAATACTTAACTCAAGTTCAAGATCCACTTCACGAGGAACACTCCTTGTCCGACCATGAATAACACACATCAAGATGGCAAAAGCATGAGGATCATCATCGGGCAGGGAAATTTCAACCTTGCCAGCAGAAGCTAGTTCTCGACCTTCTTTGAAATTGCTGTGTTGAAGCATAGCTTTAAACACTGGAGAAGCAAGTCTCATATGTTTGGAAGAGACTAACATATGTAGATCTTCGCTAGGTTCACTTGCTGAAGCATCCTCCGCGTAGTCTTCTTTTAGATGATTTTTCTGCCGATTCTCCTGCATCCGATCCTTGATCTATGTCTTCCAACTCTACCTAGTTCCCGGGTGAGGACTAGGACTAGATCTCCCTCAGAATCATATGTAATATACATTTTGCTCGGTTGCCGTTGAGTAAGATACAAGCCTTGTTGGTTTCCCCTATAATGATTTGCATGTGTTTGGAAATTGGGAATGATCTTACAAGACAGATTTGTATGTTTGGTAAATAACATAACCCAGTGAAATGAAGCGACTATCCATCGGCAACAATAAACAAAAAAAAAACATAGTCATTTTATAGATATTTAAATTCCTGTTGCCTAATATCTATCTTTTTTTGACATCAAATGAAGATAAAAAATGAGTTTACAAGGCTTGCGGCTACCGAACATAATTAATTGTGGCTAATGTTTTAGGTTTAGCTAATAAGGTTACGCCAACACCACTAATTTCTGCCCCTCAGCCAGCCTTGTTTCAAGGTGAACAAAACAACTCCCTTAAGGTTCTTGAAATCTAGATACTACAAACCTTCTTTGTAAACAAACCACTTTAATCCAAAGACACTTTTCACAGATTCTGAACTTACTAAATACTTGGTATTGAAGTCAATTGAAGGGAAGATGTCTATCGTTATTGACAAGATCCTTGCTGCTTCTCCCGACACTCAGCGGGGTCGTCCTACACAGCTCAGCTGTGATCCAAAGGGGGAGCGTATTGCTTATGCTGTGCGTATACCTTTCCAAGCCCCAATATGCAAGTACTAATTCTTGATTTCTAGTCTGGGAAATCCATTTTCGTTCGTAATATCGATGATCCTTCATTAAGTAAACAATACACAAATCATACAACTCAAACTACCGTTGCACGATTCTCTCCTTCCGGTTATTATATTGCCAGTGGTGATGTCTCTGGAAGTGTCAAAGTCTGGGACTCCATAGAAGGGGTTAACACCAAGGGAGAGTATCATATTATAAATGGCAGAATCAACGATATTGCATGGGATGGAGATTCTCAACGTATAATTGCGGTGGGAGATGGTCGGGAACGCTATGGAGCTTGCATAACTGCAGATAGTGGAAATACCGTAGGAGAAATTGTTGGACATACTGCGGTTATCAATTCTGTTGCAATTCGGCAGCAAAGACCTTTGAGGGCTGCTACTGGTTCTGATGATAGTAGTATGGTGTTCCTTCATGGAGCTCCTTTTAAATTCAACGCTAAGTTGGGAGAGCTTCACAAAGGTTACATTTACGGAGTGGGATTTTCGCCGGACGGAAATCATCTCGTAAGTGTGGGTGCGGATCGCAAAATTCAATTATATGATGGAAAGACTGGTGATACCAAGGCACACTTTGGAGAAGGGGGACATACAGGAAGCATATTCAGTGTATCGTGGGCCAAGGATTCGAAGAGACTAGTTACAGCCAGCGCTGATCAGACAGTCAAGTTATGGGATGTCGAAGCTGGTAAGGCTGTTCAAACTTGGAGATTTGGTGGAGAAGGAGTTGTCAGCATTCCAGATCACCAGGTTGGTGTTGTATGGCCTTCTCGCAGTGACGGAATGATTATTAGTTTGAACTTGGCTGGAGATTTGAACTATCTAGCTGAAGGAACGGATAAACCAACAAAGATTGTCCAGGGACATGTCAAAGCCATTACTGCCATTGGCTCTAGCCATACGGAGAAAGGTCAAACATTATGGACTGGTAGTTTTGATGGTCGGGTCTGCTCTTGGGATGTCGGTACTGGTACTGGCTCTGCTACCGAAGGATCTTCGCATACCAATCAAGTAGCAAGTTGGGCTAGCACTGGAGATAAATCTTATAGTGTTGGTTGGGATGATACTTTACGAACTATCGATGTTCCTGGAAACACTTTCATCGGTGAGGCAGCTAAGCTGAACGGACAACCCAAGGGAGTAGCAGCTGTGGGTGATAAATTATACGTTGCTGCCGAAAACGGTATCGATATCTTCTCTGGAGATAGGCTCGTGAACACAGTGGCAACCAAAGACTTTACCCCAACATCCATTTCAGCAAACGGAAATACTGTAGCAGTAGGAGATACGAACAACGTCGTGCATATCTACACAGTTGATGGAGACAATTTATCTCCCAAAACAAAACTTACAAATTCTTTAGCCCAGATATCCGCATTAGAATTTTCACCTAGTGGAGATCTTCTTGCAGCAGGAAACTCATCTGGAAAGATTTATGTTTATGATACAAGTAATTGGGAAATTAAGACGGATAGGTGGGGTGGCCATACGGCAAGAGTTACCAGCATTGGTAAGTTTCTTTTCTTTTCTTTCGGGATATCTTGAATCCCATGCCCAAAGCTCAATCAGGCCATGAAGATCCCTATCCAATTTTCCACATCAAGCAACTAACATTTCTTCGCAGATTGGAACCAAGCTGGAACCCACACTGTGAGTGGTAGTCTCGATACTAATGTCTTCGTTTGGAGTCTCGCCTCACCAGGAAAGAGAGTCAAGGCCCCAAATGCGCATAAGGATGGCGTTACTGGTGTTCGTTGGATTGATGGTGGGAAGAAGGTCGCTTCAGTTGGTGGAGATGCTTCTTTGAAGATTTGGGATGTTGCGGGGTTAGCTTAGAGCGAGGCATGTTTTATTGAATGCGAAGTGAGCGACATGCTTATGCATATTCCCTTCCGCGAATCGCGATGATGCAGTCTTGAGCGCAGTAAGATATCAAATGAAAGCATTTTTTGATCGCTGAATATCAATATAGATTCAAATTAATGAGAAGCTGAAACGCTATTCATCGTGAACAAAAGCTAATTTTGTAATATATTTCGAAGAATCTCAATCAACTCAACTTTTTCAGTGACGTGGAATCTTGATAACAGCATTTCGACGAGATATGCAAATCAAACGAGTCGTGCAAACATGTACCGGTACTAGGGCACAACGAACAACAAGCTCCCGTTGCAGCTAAGAAGCTACGCCAGGGGTCAAACAAGCAAATCAGATTAGCAAGGCAGGTAAGTGTGAAATTGACATCCCTTTTCAGCAACTCTTGGCGTATGTAATCAGATGCAAATTCACAACAGTTGATACTACTTCCCGGTTTTTTGCAGTGTCTAGAACACGTTATGCGGGATGTGTGGCTAATGAGTCCTGACGTCATCATCCGTGCGAGTGCATTGACCAATCAGAAGAGTAGAACGGGTTGGTTTTCGCGACTTTCAATATTGCAGGTGTAACATGAGAAAATTGTATGTAATTCGTGGGTCATCTCATTCCTTTTAATATCAAGAAAAAAACAAGGTGAAATCTCAAACACTTCCGCCAGGGGTAAGTGGATGGAAAGGTATTAAAGTTTGACCTTCCTCTGCTAAAGTGTTGGATCCCTTGTAACAAACATACTCTTCATTCTCGTCGACTAGAGTTTTCGTCGCTCCTCATATTGTTGAGCTACTTCTCAACTTCATCTCTTCTTTTAATTCCTTGGCCATAGATCGAAGTCGGATTCTTTACTTACCTACAAGTACTTAATTCAAGATGGGCATGTTCTCACGTAGACAACAGGAGCCGGCTACTGCTGGACCTGCAACTGGAGCCAATGTAGCTACTCACGAGACGAAACATCACGGTAAAGGACCAATGATTCTATCAATGAACAAACGTCCCAGTTTCGGACAATGGCTTAAAGTCACTTGGCTCGATATCGTTACCATGGCTGCTATGGGTGCTATTGGACTTGGTGTTTATGAAGCCCACCCTGCTCCATCTCGATCTTTCCCGGTCTATTTCCAAGATGGAGAGATTGTTTACCCTCAATTCGCATATGTAAGTATACTATTGTCCCAATCATCACCAACAAATAACTTGAATATCAAAATCTAACATAAATTCCTCCAGCCTCTCCGCAATGAAATCGTTCCCATCTGGGAAGCCGCACTCCTCGCCTCTCTCGTTCCCATCGCCGCCTTCTTGATCGTTCAAATCCGCGTCCGATCATTCTGGGATATGAACAACGCCGTCATCGGACTCCTCTACTCCCTGATCACCGCCGCCGTCTTCCAAGTCTTCATCAAATGGCTCATCGGTGGTCTCCGTCCTCATTTCCTCACCGTCTGCAAACCCAACATCCCCGTTACCACTCAGCAAGAAACAGGAAATGGTCTCAACTTCATCATGTACGATCGAAAAATCTGTACTGGCGATGAAAATGAAATCGACGATTCCCTGGAATCCTTCCCTTCTGGCCATTCCACAGCTGCGTTTGCTGGGTTTGTCTTCTTGTCCCTGTATCTTAATGCGAAGCTCAAGGTCTGGTCGAACTATCATCCAGCGATGTGGAAACTCATCGTCACATGGGCTCCTATCCTCGGCGCTACACTCATCGCAGGTGCACTTACCATCGACGAATATCACAACTGGTATGATTGTCTCGCGGGTGCTATCATCGGAACCGTCATGGCGTTTTCTTCCTACAGAATGGTGTATGCATCGATTTGGGACTGGAGAACTAACCATATCCCATTGAACCGCGCGACTCCTTTCCCTGGTACGGGCGCGGGTGCGGAGCTTGAAAATGCGACGTTCACGAGACAGGTTGGGTGGGGAAGTGAGGGGTATGGTGCTGGTGGATATGGGGGGTATAATCATGGATATGGTCATGGGTATGGTCATGGACACGGTCATCATAATGGTATGAATGAGGGCATGGTTCAAGGAGGAGATATCAGAAGCAAGGAATACTCCAATGGTGCGGGCATTGGTCGCAAGCCTGTAGGAACAGGTGTTGGTCATCATAATGGCGATGCTGCGAACATCGTCTAGGTTGGAAGACTGCGAGTTTTACAAAGAAGCTCTAGGTGGCGAGAACGGAACTTGAGGAGCAGAGCAAACGTTTAGGCATAATATGGTATGGCATGGCGTTATTACTGGATGGATGGATGGATGGATGGATGGATTGATTTTACGAACATGATACCAGCAAAATTTGCATTTGGGTTTTACCTTCTAACTTTGAAGATTAATTAGTTTTCAGTATCAATTCTATGGTTTATTAATACAACACATCTTGACTTCCTTCATCCGGCTATATTTTATCTTGACAATGCTTATGCTTCTGGCAGATTGTATCCCCGTATCTATATCTATATTCTCGTCTCCATCTCCATCTCCATCTTCTACTCGAAGAGTCGAAGAAAAACTTCCTTACCTTTCCTTTCCAAATTTTAAATGTGCAAGAAAACTTCTGGAGGGAGGAGGAGGCGTTATTGAAGTAAATTGAAGAGTAAAGTCAGAATTGACAGTAATCCTCCCCTCCCCTTCTTCTCCTCGTCCCTCCCATTGCATTGAAGACTGACTAATAATAAGACATTAGAATTTTGAGGCTTAATATTACATAAGAAAAATAAAATAAAAACTAGTGAAAAAGGAAAAAGGTAAAGTTCGAGCGAGTGAGTGATAATATCTTGGCTCTTTTTAAATAAAGTGGAAGTTAGTCATGAAGTAGAAGATGCAGAAATTTCGTACTTAGCCCTGGAGGTATCTGATGGGTATTGAATTTCGGTTAAGAAGCTACTTACTTCCAAGGTTTACCTAGACGGGTATGTTAGACGATACCTAGGTAGGTAAGCTAGCAGAGATCAAGCTAGGAGGACTCTGTATCTACCTAGGTATACAAGCCTAGATAGTTACCTAGGTATCGTCCGATGCTATCATTATCTAAGCCAGAGTTGTCTCCGGTCCTACCTAGGTATTATCTCCTATACATGTGGTGTAAGAGGGATTAGATAAGATTAGAAAAGATGAGGAGATAGATAATAGAGCCACCACGCCGAGATCAGATGGGATGAGATAGAAACCGGTCATCATGGTGAATGATTGCTTTAAAAATTGTATATGCATCATCATATATCAACACACCAACGCCACAAGCAGCCTATCTGCTTTCCTTCCATCCTCCCATCATTGGTATCCTTATCAAATCATCCTACTATGCCACCATGATACGCAAGAAATGTCCATGAAAATACAATACGCCCGTCACCGTCACTCATCTCGGCTTTTTCTTCCAGTACCGGATATCGCAATTATCTTTCCTTCACACTTGCCTCTCCAGGTTTACCCTCCCTAGCTTTCCCCTTCCCCTTTTCCCTCTCTCTTTCCTTTTCTCGGGCACTTTTTCTCCTGACACCCGTATATACATCATTAAAATTCATCACCACACCCAAGAACCTCATATCTGTATCCGGCTGATAGGCCAAATCGCCAAGTAACAGAGAAATTCTAGTTTTGAATTGAATTCCTAACCCGCTTAATCTATCTGCGAGTAACGGGAATTCTTCTTCTTCGCCTTGAATATTCGAAAGATTTAAGTTTAGGAGTGCAGGATTTGGATTTTCGAATGGGGACCTGGGAGGATAATCGTCGAAGCGAGTTCCAGGACGAGAGGAGGTGGTTGTGCCGGTGGGAGGAATGAAGGGAGAATTGGCATTTTGGCGTTTAGAGTATTCTGTTACGCTGAAGGAATAGAGACCATCGACTGCGTCGCGGTATGAGAGCATTAATCTAAGAATCTCACCTAGCTGAACCATGAAAGTGTTATCATCAAGGTCATTGGAATGCTTTTTCTTGGCACCTAGAAGTCCCTTGTGTGTGATGGCGTTCAGATACTTGGTATGCGCTTTAATGAGATCATCGAGTGTGCAACCTTCTTTGTGGATCGAGGATTGTAGTTCATCCCAAGAAGACTCAATGACCTCAAAGAGGATGTAGTATTGGAGTTGGGCGATAAAATGAATCATCTCTGCGAGGACACCACGAGTTTGCTTCCAGGATTGATGAAAGGCGGGGTCGGGGGATCCCAGGAGGACACCACGAGCACCCGTCATACATTTGCGCCACGTGGTAGATAGGGCAAACTCAACGCGCTTGATACGCCATAGAAAGTTGAAAACTTTGAGATATTGCCGGTTACCCCATTCGGTTACGACGACATCAACAGGGGCATCAATTTTATATTCGAGTGTAAAGCAATCCCAACCGATATCGCCGTGGGAGAGTTGTAACATGCGAGCATCGAGGCGGCGGAGAACCTCTGGCGAATCGTATTGCGCATTAGAGCCACGGATAGCGTGTTCAAGTTGAGCAGTTAGAGTGTGTCGGTATTGGGCGCCGGCGGGCCGGTCGAGATTTGATGCGAGGGATTCCATGAGTAGAGCGATGAAATCTCCCTGACCTAAAAGGATATAGTTCTTGAGAGCCTTGAGATGTTCGAAGAGGTGGAACTTCTCTGACATTAGGTGGATTAGTCGAGCCATAGTCGTCTTATAAGCTTCATCAATCCATGTCTCTAATGTTGCAGTATCACCATACCGTAGTTCTTTTGAAGCATCTTTCGAGTACTCTTCCACCCATTGAGAATCTCCACAGCCATAACGGATGAAGTTCAAGGATTTCCCGATCAAGAAGACCTTTTGAGCAAAATCCTGAGTAATGATACTCGGTACCATATCCTCATTAAGTTTGTACTTATCTTCCCACACGCTACTAGCGCCTCCTCGACTTCTACCGTCTTGGGCCTCTTGAATCGCGTTGGGATCTTGTTCTGATACGAAGAATTCGTGATATGGATCAGATAATTCCCCGTCGTATATCCAATGGCGAAGCATATCATAAAACGGCCGAGTGACATGAATCAACAATCGTTCGGCAAAAGCTCCTACCATTGGATCTCCGTGTGATGATGAAAACCCATGGATCAATGTAATGAGTTGGCCACCCTTTTTACTTTTCGATTCTTCACTTATTAGACTCATTAATCTCAAGCCCATCGTCGCTTCTCGGGTCCAAACCACACATCTCTTCAAAGTGACTCCAGTCTTTCCAATCCCTCCTCTAGGCTCGTTTTCGTCTAGGGATGAAAGCGCTCGTCGGATTTGACCTTCTAGCGTGGCTACTAATCCAAGATATGACCTAAGCTCTCCAGCAATAGCAGCTCGCAGACTTTGTCCAAGCAGACCACCGTCACTGGTTTGCACAAAATTGGACAGACTTCTGTACAGTAGTGATGGCTCAGCTAATGTATGAAGGATCGAGATTATCGGTACGGGTAAGGTATCTGGTAGTCTGAGACTTGACTTGGAATCAAATGGCAAATTTGATGAAGATAAACCTTGTAATGTGAACGGTAAGTCCCTCAATAATGCGGTTTCCGGTGGGTCGATTTCGACATAATTTTCCGCCAGCAGAGCTGTCTTTAATGCGACACCTTCACGTTGACTGACTGGTGTCTTGGCAAATGCCTGCTCTTCTTCTCTTCTATCCCTCTGGCCCCTTTCTCGTTCCGGCAATTTTCTCAATCCTGTAGGCGCAAATGCATCGTCAAACTCTCTCTCCTCTCGCGACGCTTGACTTTGAGAATCAAAAATCCCGTCCGTTTGGAAATTTCGACGTGTATCTCTAAGGGGAGCGGCACTTGCGGTGTCTTGAGCTTCGATATTTCTAGATGATTTCTTCTTTTGTATCGGACTCATAAAAGGGCTCGTCAATCCAGAAGGTCTAGGCTGGTCTTGATCTCCTAGCTGATAAAGAAAGTAAAGTACCGCCCATTTTTGTGTAATGACCGGTATGGAAAGGAGCCGGCTATAAAGGTTCGTAAATCGTAGAGCTTCATTCGGACTTGGATTTGTTTGTATTAATCGTTTTTTTATTAAATCTGAAGCTTGATTTACATCTGCAACAACGGCAGGAGTTTTTGAACTACATAAATTGCCAAATCAGCATTCCATCGCAGAACGTATAGTTCCCAAAGCCAATACCTCTTCAAAATCTCCCGTACGAACTCAGCAGCGTTGCTTTCTCTTTCCTCCGCATCGGCAGGATCTTCCCCAGGTATTTCAACTTGAAATCGGCGCACTAAGCTATCAATAGCAGTGGAGATACGAGTACTTCGTGAGGACATGATTGCATCGTTGCGATAATTAAATGTCTATAACTCTTTATTATTCCTCAGAGAAACATAGGTTCGTGAACTTGCATGAGAATTAATTGAAAGAGTGGACGCGTTGGAGAAGACCACACGCGATGATTTATTTACTTCAATTTTGAGGGGAGTTAAGTGATGAATGGGTACTACTACTAGATAGGTGGGTTACCCTAGAACTCCAGATTACATAAGGCTTCAAGGCCACCCAAGCCAACTATCTCAACGTCACTTCTATCTTCTGCGACAAACGACCATCATTCAATCATCAACCACGCCCATAAATTGTCAATTCGTATTTTGAAATTCTGTCGCTGAATTCCTCTGCTATTGCTCTATTTATGGGCTGTAGTAATACTAAGGTTTTCGCGCCTTGAGAGCGTGGTCGCGCGAGCCTGAATAGCTCCTACAATCACCATGCCCGACATCGATCCAGCGGCCTTAAGTCGCCCTAATATGACGAACAAAAGCCCAACTCCTGTTTTACCTACAAAATCACTTACTGCGACGACTCCAGTTCAAAAATCAGCTAAATTCAATCATGTTCCACCACGCATCGACCTGGAGCCGTTATATACGGCCGTCAAGTCTGCCATTGGCGAGAACTGGGGGGTATACAAAGACTCAATTGGCTTGTTTCTTATGGGTATGTGATGAAAGTCATTGTCTCTTGAAAGGGGCGATAATTACGCGTGTTCAAAATTATGTTAATTCTTTGTTTCCACAGGGCAAATGAACCAAATTGAACTCTCGTCCCGAATTGATCATTTTCTCATAACAACTACTGGTGAAATCGAACATCTCCACAATCAACTCATATCTGCCATTTATGCGAACACAACTCGTGAAATGCCTGATCAGGGCGTGGCGAGCTGGGTCAGTGCAAATGATAAACCGACAACAGGAGCTGGGAGCAAGCCGGTTAGCGGCGATGCGGCGGAACAAAGACTCAAGACAGAGGTTATGCAATTGCCGAGTCGCGATAGAAGAAGATTGAAGGATCTATCACAGAACGATGTGAGATTTTATAATATTTTGCGCATCCTAATTTATTTTGGACTCGTACTAAATTGCCCCGCAGTTCGACCCGTTCGATGCATTTGCGACAATGCTCACAGAGCATCGCCGGCCGAGACCTGCAAGACAGCCAGAGTCCATTCCTGCTAGTGTTGGCGGTCTGAACAAAACTAGTGAGTCCAATATCATTACCAAGCCCGGGAAGTCTAGTAATACTTACACGTGGTCCAAGATTGGGATCTGGAAATCCGAAAAAGATATACTTTACCTTTGGCTTCGGAATCCGGTGAATTTCCTGACATGACAATTATCGAGTCACGAATGCTTCCCATATGCTACGAAACAGGATTGGTCAATGGCCATGTCCAAGATGCAGCCCAATTTATGTCCGTGGCGACGGAAACATTCATCAAAGAGGTCCTATCATCTATATTCAGCAAAACAAGAAGCAACGGGCCTGGCTCCGCAGGTAGCGCTGGAACAGGTGGTGGGTCCTCGTGGGTCCAAACACATAAATATCGCAGACAACTAGAAAGAGAAGAGGAGTCATCGTTGCGCAACGAAGTCCTTCGAGACAAAAATGGCTTGTTACCCACAGAAGCCCGCGCGGCAAGTGAACGAGGCCCCCTCGGCATGGCTGATGTACGAACTGCGCTTGAAATTGCCGACTGTGGTTTAGGACAAATGCCAGTCGTTGTTCAGCAAATCATGTTCGGATACCAAGAAGGTGAATTAGAAGGTTGGAACGAATTTTCTCGACTTGGGCCCGAGGGAAGAATCATTACTGAGGATGAAGATGGCGACGTTGAAATGGGTGGTCTCGAGATTAATGGTCTAACTAATGGTATTAATGGACACGCCTTGGACGACCCGATGAGTGATATCGAAGATTGGGGTTGGGAAGGGGCCGAATACCAAGATAGATCTGCATTGGATATGGTGCTAGACTCATGTCTAGCGATAGGAGCTTGAGGTATGAATGATGCCTGCGGCTGGGTACGGAGTTATACAAAATTTGGTTCTTCAATGGCGTTATTTATTATCCCATCCGGGGGTAGCGGCTTAGCATTGGCGCAACGGATATTGGGTGTATTTATGTACCAGAATATTGTATACAGAGATCATAAAAGGGATGGAGAAGGTGAAGGGCGCTTTGGGTATGGTTGGGTGGCACAGGGGAATTCTGTACAGGATGATACCCATTAATTGGCCGGGGTAGGCCACTTATTATTAGCATTTTGATGAAGAGGGAAGCTGGTAGGTGTAACATCGTATGACTACATACTATAGAACACAAAAATCAATACATTATGGTTAATCATATTTGATATACTAGACGTTTAGCCTCGGTTACGTAATCGCGTCATTGAGGCCTCGCCAAGTCTTTATCTTAACATCAGTACATTTGAAGACATTCGACCTCGACATGCGTCAGTTTTCACAATGAATAATCTTGCACAGCACGAGTCTACTTCAGCAATCGAATTCCATATAAAACACTTCCTCGCAACTCGTCAATCACCCAAGACATTCTGTCCCTCCGAAGTGGCTCGAGCACTCACTCATTCGGAGCTTCAAGCATCGAGCTATTCTTGCTGGCGCGAAGCTATGCCAGATATTCGATCAGCCTTGTCTGCGATGCGAGAATCCAATGACGTCGAGATCTTGCAAAAAGGGGTTGTGCTTGAAGGAGATCTTGGGACTGAATTTGAAAATGTGGTTGGACCTATTAGAGTTCGCAGACCCCTGAATTGATGAGTGTTCGTTGTCCAGTCAGAAATGTATAATCAGCGACTGGAATATGCTGATCTAGTCTGAATTGTCGAAATCAGATCTGGACATTATATCGTGCTGAGAATTCAGCATTATACAAGCTGTAGGCCCGCCAAGAACCCTGTATGCTTACTTTCGTTGCTTACAAAGACGTGATTTTTTCTCCCAGGACATATCAATCAACGAGTGTTACCTTCAAGTTCAGAGAAAGTTCTTTTTTCTTGTGTTACATCTCTCGGCTCTATCGTGGGTCATTTTCAACTATGGATTCTTCTTAGATTTCCATACTTTCGCCAGAAACAGATGTCGTCGATATAGTACCAACAAAAGCCCAGAACGCAGACCCGTGGCCGTCCCTTAAGCCTCCCTCACAAAATCCAGCAATTGATCTATGGCAATCTATCTCTTCAAAATCATTCTAGATTTTTACCTTGGATAGTTAATGTACAGACTATAGGACCCATGACTAAGTATCATTAGTTTCAGCGTTCTCGCGTGCGACTTGCGCAGAAGGCCTTTCGTGTTAGTAAAAAGAATCATGCGAGATTTCTGGAAATTCGTATGAGGGGACTCGTAAAAGATAGTGGAGGAGATGAGTAGTGTCTCCATTCGTATTGCTGAGACAGCTTGGCTTGCCGGATACTCGTAAAGAGGTAAAGGAATTACTTAGGGACGGCATTGAGAGTTTCTTGAAATTGGGTAGAAAGACAGCGAACGGAGAGGAAGGTTTGGGATTCTCCGACTTGGTGTCTGAGGATATTGAGACAGATACCAGTGATGGCTGGGGGGCATTGGACGAGGAGGTGGCTGTTGGACAACTCGATACACAAAGATACACGGGAATAACTCTTTGTGTGAGAGTCAATTCACGGGCTTGAAACTAGTCCTCCATTGCCTAAAGCTCAGGAATATTTGGATTATTCAACTGTGCCTTAGTCATCAATAGAAGCACCGCAAAACTTCTCAATTACTCAATCTTCGATCTCTTCCCAGTCACAAGAGCTTCTTTTATCAACAGAAATTTTACATTGGCATCCAGCTACTCAAAGATATCCCGCAATATCTGTGATACCCCAAAAACACTACCAATAACTTGAAACAAGCAACCCCATCTTAGGCTTTGGACGATCAGACAACAATAGCCCCTGCATAGCTTTCGGCCCGTGTGGCTGCATGTCACGAGCTTCGCAGCTCATGACCTTTAATGAGTCTAATGTCGAACAATCCCACATTACATAACCCCATGATCTCAAATAATCTCTCCTGTCGCAGCAGGAATCATAACTTTGTCCATCAATTGCAAAATTCCATTGCTGAACAGACCAAGGCCAAGCTCCGTTTGGCCTCTCCTTTCCCGCATGTTGTGGCTCCAGCAAAGTTTCTCGAAACCCAGGACCTAGCATGATTCGCATATCCTGCATGTGGAACAATACTTCCAGGGTGTCGGAAAGGAAGTCTTGGGGTGCGTGGAATACCCCATGCTCGGCTTCTTCTTCTAATAGAAGAACTTTATGATATTCCGAGTTTTCGTTCATAACCTCTGAAAGGAACTCAAACCCGAAACTCAAAAATTTCTCCGTCATCTCTAGATATTGACTATAACCTGGATTTTTTGGGTTAGCTTCATCGATGGCACCGAAAATGAGACCTACTTTTGTTTTTGGTCCTCCCTGCAGCTTTCTCCATACTATCTCTTTGACTCTTGTCGCGGCATGCTTGCCGGACAAATAATTTGCGGAGCTCAACTGAACAGTCCTTAAATATCATATCGTATTGCCTGTAGAAGAAATCTCTCATGCACATTATTTCCTCGACTTCCCATAGCTCGAATCTAGAGAAAAAGAGGTTCCCGAGTTCCAAACTAGGAGAGCCCCAATATGGACGATAAGAAGGGCGCTTCTCTCTTTCGGAAAAGAGTATACTAAACATTTCCATTCTTAAGATGCTACGCTGGATCCTGTACATTTCGGCTTGAGTTGGTAATGGTTGAAGCGTTTCTTCTCCAGTCAGCGGATGATGCGATAGCGTCGATTGAAAGAATGCCAACGAAACATCGTGGAGCGCTGGTAGAAACTTCGATACGTAGATAAGTTCCTTGGCTGCAATATCGAAAGGAAATAATTCACCCATCCCTTCATCATATTCCCCAAGTAGCTGCTTCACATCGCTGATCCAGGAGTCTCCACGCTCAATAAAGGAGGCTTGCGCTACATATTGTGCTTCGTAGAGGATTTCCGGCGTCATTTCAGTTGCGATAACAGTCGCGAATATATGTTCACGTCGTCCATAATAGGCACAGAGAAAGAGCGGCGACGAATGTGCAAGACATTTGAGAGTGGCGACGTCAGGAGCAGAGAGGAGAATGTGCTCCTTTAACTCTTGCGGCAGATCATCAAGCTTTGCCATATTTAAATTCAAATTTTCGTTCTGGATAGTTTATGATGCGAAAGCTGCAAAGGAGAAGGAAGGAGAAAAGGAGAAGAAAGGAGAAGAGGATTGTTAAGAAGGAGAAGTAGAACAGACTGCGTGTTCGATGAGTAATTGCGGACTGGAGCATGTGACCTGCAGTGATGTTATTCGGAGTACAAACAAATAGCTTTTGCAAGTGTTGCTCCAGGTGCGACATTATATCGGATCCATAAGTCATACTCTTTATTTTATTTTCTAGCTCATTTTGGAATACTGGTATTTATTGTACAAATCACTCTCGAATATTGAACCGCTCAATGATTAAAAGCTCGATGTCATATTGTTAGAATTGCCCAGGTGAGACGCGACCATTAACGCTGAGGTTACTAGCTTCCAATCAGGTAATATCAATAGATACCTAGGTAGTACTCAGTAGCCTTCAATCGATATACTCTTTGCTACTACACATTTGGGATACCTAGTAGTTGTTCCCTTATAACAACTTGGTAGCAAGCTTCTTTTTACGATATTGTTTTTCACTTATGGATAGTAGTAATAAGACAACCTCTGGGAGTATTTGAAGCAGGTTTCCGTCTGGGACTCGCCATTTCCGGATTGAACATAGTATTGAAGCACTGTAGTAATAAAGTTCCGTGAACATTGAATCGTTTTGGAGTTTGAGTGAAATATCAAGCCCAACACGCGAACGTTGCTGTGACCAGAATGATACGATTCAAACTTCCAGCCTTATTCTGTCACCACCTCTAGCCTTTCAAATCATCCATATTCATTTCTAGGTGGCAGGCTTAACAGGCGATAGAGCCTTGTCTGCCCAAATTTTGAAATTCTGCTGTG
Organism: Myriosclerotinia duriaeana; assembly: GCA_002162615.1. Classification (NCBI taxonomy): domain Eukaryota; kingdom Fungi; phylum Ascomycota; class Leotiomycetes; order Helotiales; family Sclerotiniaceae; genus Myriosclerotinia; species Myriosclerotinia duriaeana. The sequence continues at coordinate 731,832 of NGKI01000003.1, forward strand.
ATCGGAAAACCCAAACGCGGCACTACACATCTTCAAAGCAACTTTCGACAACCAAGCATAGAGCTTGACTTTTATACCATTTGGAGTACTAGAACTATGGCACATAATGCCATGAGCTTGCAAAATCTGCTCTATGCACGATACCGAAGAACTTCTGTCGGTATGACGAAAAAGATGCAATCATGCAAATATCTCTCCATATCAATGTAAAGCCTCGTTCTCCCGATAGAACACAAGAACCGTTCGCTATGCTTAAAGCATTGAAACGTGCTCCAACAGATACCAATGCTGTGCTGATGAAAGATGCTGACCTGTTGGCAATTACGCCTACCCTAGCCTTAGGATCTTATGAAATTCAGGCTGTGAAGAAATTACACAACGTGAGGAAGTTCTACCTTGTTTATATAACTGCCGATGCTTGTACTCATAATGGAATCATTAAAAATGTGGGCTTTGAGGCTCACGATCTTTGCTTTGAGGATAATCTGATCTACAGTACTCTTTCATGTCGAGGGATTTATCATGCAGATATGCAGGAGGCTCCGGCGACGCTTGTTTTCCTCCTACTCCTACCCGTGATCGGAAATCAACACGAGCGTCAGAGCTAGCTTCACGAGATGGCCGGCAGCTTACCGATGATGAAAAACAGAGACGAAACCATGAGGAAGAAGAAGCCAAAAAAGCTACATTTCCACTCACACATCATACAATAATCCATAAAGCAAGTATCAATCAAAAAAACCCTAGCTGGATATCTCCAAGATCCTCCTGCCCCCTGGCCCTAAGGCTCGGTGGCATTAGCTCGATATAAGGACTACAAAGCTAAAGACAGAATCCGACAAGCCATTAAAAAGAAGTATGAGAAAGAGATTAAGACTCAAGAGTCGAATTGCCGCAGCCAGGGCCCAGATGCCATAGTGCCACACGATGATTTTCTGATCACCGCAGCTGGCCATTATGCAATTATACCATATGCAGAATCCTGGAGGGACAGCGCAGAAAAGTACAGTCTATGGCTCCCAATGCTAGTGAGAACTTTGCTAACATGCGACCCAAACAGCGACGGAAACTCTAGGCAGAACTTTATTGAAACATGCCCAAACGCTTACCAAGCCCACAGTCAAAAGAACGTCATCGCGAAAAGGCCAAGGAGCGGCTTATAGAAGCCACGACTGCCCAGAACAAATTAGATATTCATAGGACACATGGGTTCGTTTTCAACTTCAGCTATTATTGAGAAACACTCTTTGCTAATACCCGTCCACGTAGAGTTTCGAATGTAGTACCTCCGTTCTCCGATGCTCAATTTCCTCCAATATAATGAAAGATTGAAACAATTCTCACAACAATTGTATCATTTCTTACCTATGCTCTATGTTGTTTTGCACGATGAAATTTTCGTAGTCTTATCGTTGTTTGGTAGGAAAGGATTGGATTATCATTAGTCAAATAGTGTTTGGTGACCAGATTGAAAATTCGAGAATGGTTCTTCTCAAACTTCATTGCCAGTTTATTTTTGCTTTCTTGTTCCAATCTACCCTGATTCTACTTGGATCACATATTCAAATATCCATTCTCAGTGCCCTTATTTTCAATTATTAGATCTTTACGATATGTTCATATTAAGCTCGAGTTTCCAAAATAAATCCATCGTAGATATAATGAACGTCATCTCCCTAAGCACGAAGGGTTCAGTATTCGTTGGGTTGGTAAGTTATGGGCTAGGATTATATCACTGGATATTCAACAGAAGGTGAAGTCGATGATCAATGATAAGGTCAGGGAGACCTCTTGTTTATATATATATGAACAAGATCAAAAAGAGAGAGCGATTATATAGTACGGTCGTATATGGTAATAAGGGAATCAATGTAATAGATATGCGACACAAAATATTGGGTAAGAAGTCAATGCTCTGTTGATGGAGTAGACTCAGACAATCTATTGAACATTTAGACTAGAAATGTATATTTCAAGATACTACTCGTGCCATACAACACTTAATATCTTAGAAAAATCGATTTCATCGTAGCATAAACTTTATCCTTGCCTTATTATCCTCTCCAATTCAATCCTTTACTGTCTCTAATATTCACCCCATACTCGGCCGTCCCAGCAATTCCTTACAAAAGCCATTGGAAGCATATTGGACATTGAGTAGTATAGTATTGAGTATGGGCACACCCGCAATCACTTCCACAAAGTGGCAGGACACTAAGGGTGCGTTCGGATCGATTTTTTATATATTTGACAAATATTTCAAATAGCAAGGATATTGGAAATATTAACTCTAATATGTATTTGTGTATATTTGTATATATTTAAATTAAAGCTAATATATTGAAGATAATATGTTAAAATGGCAGGGGTGTTCAAAAATATTTGCCAAAAGCTGATCAAAGTTGCTGTTGGCTACTGTATGGGAAAAGTTCAAATATTTGCCACTTTAATATATTTGGCTCAATATTTTGTATATATTTTATTGGGCTCAATATCATGTTCGGATCGAAATATTTCAGCCATATATTAGGCCTAATATATATTGAGTCTAATATTGCGTTCGGTAAACATCATATTGGCTCTAATATCTCTAATATATTGAGCGTAATGTGAAAAAAAAGTCGATCCGAACGCACCCTAATCGTTTGAGTAGACAGGCTCCTCGTCACATCTGCCATTGCACACTTGCGCATCTACTCTCTACAATCACTCCCAATATTTCGTACCATTCTCCTTACAGGTACCTCGGCCTAATCTCAGTAAACCGCATTCCTCTTCCAAATGCCCCGGAACTTCCATAACTTGATGGGAAGAACTTCTAGATTGCATATCAGTTTTCAAATTCGAATTTGACCCATATTGGTGGACACGACAGATATTCAAGTTTTCAACAAAACTCGGAAAAATATATTCGGGGCGGGATCACCGGGATTACCGGGATTACCGGAATGACCCGATACCGATAATTCCCGCCAAGACAATCCATGGCGGATGAAACTTTTGGAGTCCATAATTTTTTTGGGACTTGCAGTACCCACTACTGACTCTTAGCAATTCTTAACTGCAATTGACTTGAGTACGAGTATCCTCAAGACTTCAATTGAGTGGAATTGATCATCATTTGACTATTTTACATCATTTTTGTGAGTATCTGCCATTAACACATTAACAATGCTTCGGACAGCCACATTTCGAGCTCCGTTGCCTCGGATAACACGTGGGTTCACTACCTCCACCTCCCCCGCGAATGCTATCAACATCACAACCAGATCTGCGACTCGGGTCCCGAACAGTATTGCCTCGCCTTATAAGCTTAAGAGCTGTCAATCCTCGTTTCCTCGTCTTCAAAGAAACTTCCACGCAACCGCATACAATATGGCACAAACAAGAACCGAGTCCGATGCTTTTGGAAATGTCGAGGTCCCTTCGGACAAATACTGGGGAGCTCAAACTGAGCGTTCGTTGGAGAACTTCAAGATAAACCAACCTCAAGATCGCATGCCTCCTCCGATTATTAAAGCCTTTGGCATTTTGAAGGGAGCTGCTGCGACTGTCAACATGCAGTTTGGACTTGGTACGCCTACTTGAAAGAAGAGATAGACCTTAGGACATGAGCTGACGAATTATTGACAGACCCAAAGCTCGGAAAAGCTATTCAAGAAGCCGCCAAGGAGGTCGCAGACCTTAAGCTCCTCGATCATTTCCCTCTTGTCGTTTGGCAAACCGGCTCTGGAACCCAGTCGAATATGAATGCTAATGAGGTCATCTCGAATCGGGCTATTGAAATTTTGGGCGGAACGATGGGAAGCAAGAAACCAGTTCACCCGAACGATCACGTTAACATGTCAGCTTCTTCGAACGATACTTTCCCCACTGTTATGCACATTGCTGCAGTCCTCGAAATAGAAAATGAGCTTCTTCCTGCGATCAAGTCACTGCGAAAAGCTCTCCAAGTTAAAGTGGATGAGTTTGAGGCAAAGAATATCATTAAGATTGGACGAACCCATTTGCAAGATGCAACACCTCTTACCCTCGCCCAGGAGTTCTCCGGATATGTCGCACAACTTGATTATGGTATGGAGCGGGTTGAATCATCTCTACCCCACCTTCGACTATTAGCCCAAGGAGGAACTGCTGTGGGTACTGGTATCAATACTTTCAAGGGGTTTGCGGAGGCTATCGCAGAGGAAGTTACCAAGATGACCGGAACACAATTCACCACAGCACCTAACAAGTTTGAGGCTCTTGCCGCCCATGATGCCATTGTTCAAGCCTCTGGATCCCTCACTACCCTTGCATCCTCCCTCTTCAAGATCGCCCAAGACATTAGATACCTTGGATCCGGTCCTCGATGCGGTCTCGGCGAGCTCGCCCTCCCTGAAAATGAGCCTGGAAGTTCCATTATGCCGGGTAAAGTTAACCCAACCCAATGTGAGGCCCTTACCATGGTATGTGCCCAGGTCATTGGAAACGGTACTGCCACGACTATTGGTGGTATGAACGGACAGTTTGAGTTGAACGTCTTCAAGCCATTGGTTATCAGAAATCTGTTGCACAGTATTCGAATCTTGAGTGATGGAATGAGAAGCTTTGAAAAGAATTTGGTGGTTGGCCTACAAGCCAACGAGGAGAAGATTCAAAGCATCTTGAAAGAATCGTGAGTATACCGATCTACTTATTTATCCAATCCCTCCCTCCCCCAACTCCCCACTCAAATTTGAACATATCAAGTATTGACAAAAGTTCTCAACAGTCTCATGTTGGTCACCTGCCTCAACCCAAAGATTGGTTACGACATGGCAAGCAAGGTAGCAAAGAACGCACATAAGAAAGGATTAACCTTGAAAGAATCGGCTATGGAGTTGAAAGCTTTGAGTGAGGAGGATTTCGACAAGTTGGTCAGACCAGAGTTGATGGTCGGACCAGAGGAATATAAGAAATAGGCGATCTAGGAAGAAAATGGAAAGGCATGAGGAGGGTATTGATACCATAAGCGAGCGTTATTGATGATTAGACGTTGCTATTATTTGGATTAGCGATGTACTCATGTATAGGATGAAGTGGATTGAGCAAGTTAAAGCATTGCCGTTTGCTATATATAGTATATGTGCATACAGGATTGCTTGCGAAAGCTGGTACATAGGAGAACGAAAATGAATATAAAATAAATATGATAATTAACCACGTAGTAAAGATTCCTGTTGCAACTACGCGCTGTTGAGCATGGTTTTCCGGCCAGAACTTAGAACTTTTGTGGGTTGGAACAGCTTATAGCAACTTCAAAAGGCTTCAACCAAAATACCCACGTTTTTATCTTCTCCCTTCTCCCCTTTCTTTTCCACTTTCACTTCAAAACACACTACCTAGGTATTCTCAGGTGCCCCGGCGCTAGACTTCGGATAAACTACTAGGTATTCACACCGGATTTTGGTTGGTCCCGTACCCCACAAATGTACCTGACTAAGCTAGTCCCGCTTCGAAGCTTCCTCGTTAGCTACGGCAACCTTTCTAAAGTATCCATTATTATCCTCTATCAATGACAATGTTTTACACAAGAACCAACAAACAGCACTCAAGTTTTTGTTAGAATGGAATCGAGTTCTTAAGTAGTTCTCGTATAGGACTGTCACCGCATGTTTCTACGTACTAGGTAGGTATCCTGTGGTCAAGCTGTCCTCTACCGACTATTTTTCAATACAATTAACAGCGACTTGCCGATATGATTGAATCCAGGTAACAGTAACCAATAGCATTCAATGCAATGACACCTGCAAACAGCCCTTTTCATAAGGATGACAACTTTCATAGTTATAACGATCTACAGCTTTACACCTTTTAGAATGTTTTCTCGTCCGTTTTCGGTCATAAACTCCGCGAAACCATCAAATTCAAGTGTAATATATACGCATAGAAAAGGGGGATCTCGGTCTGACTGAAGCAATAATAGAAACGCGCGGTATGCCCAAAAAAAATCCCACGATAATTTAGACCCTGATCCTCTCACAGTGGGTCTTGATCGATTAAGGGTCTTCAAGATGCTACAGTAGGTGGGTGAATCTGCTAGTCAATCCCAAAATTATGGTCCCAAAGAGTTTCGATTTACTACAAATATTCTTCATCCACTCATCCATTCAATGTCTTCTACAACATAGTCTTTTTGGTTAACAACCAATTCTCTCAACAATCATGGATCTTCAAGCCATGAATCCGAACTTAACTCAACCCGATCGAAGAGTACTAGAGCTACTATTAAAAGATGTACGAAAAAAGAACAAGGCCAATACCTCGGATGCTACTGCCAGTCAAGAAAGCCAAGCTCAAATCGACGAACAAATTTCGATTCTAGAAGCACTCAACGATGAGAACAATGAGAAATTTGAGCCTACAGTATTCACGAGTTGGGACCAAGAAGATCTTGAGCGCCTCCCCGGTCCTTTATATCAATATATACTTAAGCCATATATACAATGGGGGAAAGGAGTGGTGCGTCGGCCAACCGATGTCGTCTTCCTAACACATATCATCCTTTACCTCGCCACATCGGTTCCGAGCGCTATAATTCTATACAATCGATTCTCATTGATACACGGATTCTGCCATTGGATCATGCAGGCTCTTTACTGTGGACCATTCACGCTTATGCTTCACAATCATATTCACAACAACGGAGTCTTAGTAAAGAAATACGCATGGCTCGACAAAACTTTCCCATACCTTCTCGAACCCCTCATGGGCCATACCCTACATTCTTACTACTACCACCATATCAAATGTCATCATGTTGAGGGTAATGGACCAGATGATCTTTCTTCGACTCTGCGGTATCAGCGGGATGATATTGTCGATTTCCTTAAATACTGGGGTCGTTTTATGTTTTTCATCTGGCTCGAGCTTCCATTGTACTTCTTCAAAACTAAAAAGACCAAACTGGCATGCGAAGTACTCTTTTGGGAGGTCGGCTCATATGTGGGTATGTATGTGATGGCTAAATTGAACTTCTGGCCAACCCTCTTCGTATTGTTGCTACCATTCCTGCAAATGCGAATTGGATTGATGGTAGGTAATTGGGGCCAGCATGCATTGGTTGATGAGATTGATCCCGATTCGGATTATAGATCATCTATTGTTTTGATCGACGTGGCGGTATGGAACCTTTCTCCCAATCATGTAATCGTCAAGAACCTCAACTAATATATCTTGAAACTTCTAGAGCAATCGGAACTGCTTCAACGACGGTTGGCATACGGCCCATCATCTCAATCCACTTCGACATTGGCGCGACCAGCCGCTTAGTTATCTCAAAGGAAAGCATAGCTACGATTCTGGCAAAGCTCTCGTCTTCCAAAATATCGATTACATCATGATGTTCGTCAAACTCATGCAGAAGGACTATGAACATCTTGCTGGATGCCTCGTTCCGACAGGAGAGAATATTGGGAAGAGCAAACAAGAGTTAGCGGATATGCTGAGGACAAAGACTCGCAAATTTACGGAGGAAGATATTCAGAAAAAGTTCAAAAGTAAAAAATCTTCCTAGAGTTGCTAATTAACGAACGGCGTACTTTTCAAGGAGATTATAAGTCACTGGGTGGTTAATAGGGCCTGTGACCAAGCTAGCGGCTCTGGAATTCACGGTGCCGCCTCAAAATCTACAGCCAAGGTCAGGTATAAAAACAGAGCAGCCGATGAGTCGCAAGGATTTTCTCCGTCTATGCAGCACACTTCAGTACTTCTATGAATGTGTAGACCGGAGCACAAACAATGTATCGTGTTACAATATCACGATGGGACGGAGTTCAAACCATTGCCAAAGTTGGCATTCGTGAAACATCATCCAGACACTGGACCGGGGTATATCAAAATATCTGAATTATATATATGAAGTGTGTGGAGAACGCCATATGCATTGCGGAAGGGGGGAATGTGTAGATAGCTACCCATGGTACAATAATATAATGTCAAATTCGTTATCGTTTTTCCTGGTCTATTTCTTTCTGATTTGATTTATTAATAAAGTTATATTGACTCCAATGACTACATCAGGACATACGTTTCGCTTAGGAAGGAGGATTAAAAGAAGAGTCTGTAGATGATGCCACATCCACATCATGCAAGATTCATCATACCCCCGAGAGCCCACGAATGACTTGGCCAATTCTTCATATTACACAAAATTTTGATCGGGCTAGCTATCTGCAACCAGTCCTCAGACTAAGGTCTACGCTATCAGCTCTCAAGGATAAAAATCTATATTACTGATTTCATCCGTATTAACGACTAATATCTTGGTCGTTTCGTCTCCTTTCAAAGCAGGCACATTATCCCACACTCTGGCCAATCCATTCCGCGTACTCCCCGGCGTAACATACGTTTCCCAGAAATCCTCCTCATCGTCCGCTGTTCGCGCATACGCAATTGTCTGCGAAAATGTCGACATCAATACCCCAAGAAAAAGTTTAGCTTCAACCAATACCGCATAATCAGCAATAGCCATGGTGTCGAATTCCATCTCTTCTAATTGCGAAGATAGGTCAGGGAGAGAGGATACCAATGTCCATTTATCGTAGACTTGATACCCCAGTGCGGAAAGTGGCTCGCGGAATGTCTCTATCGCTGTTTCGTCCCCACAACTTATATATATTGTCTTAATACCTTCCGCAGCCCCCTGATCAGCAGATGCGAGCTCGATTTCCTGCGTGAAAAATTCCATCTGTTCTTCTTGCGAACCGAAAATCGGTGGCCAATCTTTTTCGCCCCGGAAGTGCACGCCAATGTAACCATCACGTAACTCGGGCGTATCCCGGAGCTGCGACCCGAGATCGAGAAGCTTCTGGTTGTATTTGAGGGTGCGGAAGAGCTGTTTTTGTAGAGCTTGCTCCGAGTCGTACGTGTAATTATATGCGTATATCGTATCGCCAAAGCCGACCACGAGGGGATTCTCGGATGAGAATGAAGAGAGGGAGAGAGATTCCAAGTACTCGTTTACGATAGCCTTAAACGTGCCAACATGATGGCTATCATCCCGAGCTTCCCTCTTTTCCATCTGTATAATCCTATCCACATCCACCCCCGAAACATCCCCGCATCGACGGATTTCTAGCCCGGGACATGTCGAGCCCATTTCGCGGACAAGAAATTCAATATCCCAGTATACATCTGGGCATACGGTGTTGTCGCCAAACTCAATCAGGTTTTCGGCATCGCGTTGGGTTTGCACGGTGGGGAGAATGATGTTGGAACCGAGATCTAGGGCTAGGCGGAGACAGGTTTGCAGGCGGTTGCGGGCGTTGTTTAGGCCGCCGCAGATTGAGGTCGAGTTGGGGCCGCAGTGGGAATGGCATTGGAGATAGAGACCGGGTTGGAAAGTGGTGGTTTCGCAGAGGGATTGGAGGGTGGAGGGTTTGTCTTCGTCGCTTACTTCTTCGTCTTCTTCATTCTCTTCATTTGTTCCTTCTTCCTCTTCAGTCAGTTCCATTGCATCTTCCTCTTCTTCATTTCCCTCTTCTTTCGCCTTTTCCTGCTCTTCTTTCGCCTGCCTCTCCTCTTCTTCCTTCTCCTTTTGTAATTCCTCCGCTTCGTCCTTTTCCTTTTTTAACCTTTTCTCTTCCTCATATTTTTTCCATACTATCTCATCATGCGGACTCGCATCGCCAGGTATACTCATCCCCTTTCCCATTCCCATCTCATCTAAGCCCTTATTCTTTTCACGTCTACCGCTTCCGCCGCTTCCCACGCCCCCTCTCCCACCACGTCCACCTCCACCAACCCTCCCCACAACCCCTTTATCCTCACCCCCAACCAGCGATGGCGGAGACGTCAACCTTCCTCTCTCATCACCACCCCCATTCCCATTCTTCCCCCCATCGTATAAACCCTCCTCTCCGGGTATAGAATGCGTATAATACAACACCCAAACAAACAGCAAGAACGTGATAACAAAACCATGGATTCTCGTTATCATTTTCGCGGATCAAAAGTCAAAATTACACCAAGATGGGAATGAGAACTCTGCTATAATCAAGGAAATTGATTAAGAAGAGATGGGGAAGAAATTAATTCAGGGACTACTGGAATATAAAGCATAATGCCTTTTTTTTGAACCATGTTTGCTGGAAGGCTATACAATGCTCTGTTCTCGGAAACAAAGTCATTGTGAGCTGTGTGAATCGACAGAAGCGTCGAAGTCGAGGGTACTGGTAAAAGGGGGGAAAATGAAATGATCGAATGCAAATAGTTTTGGTTAAGATTCAATACGAGATTTTCCATGTTTTGCTGGGAAGATTGTTCAGTGTATACTATTTGTACGTTTTCGGAAAGAAAAAAAAAGGTTGTTGTGAGCTGCGGAATCGACGAAAGCGACGAAAGATTTTATACATAACAAGTTTTACAAAATAACGCCGGATAAGCAAAATGGTACTGGATACTTATCCAACAAAGTTTCAAAGATATGATGAGAGAAGCATCAAGAGTCCAGTCTCTGGCATATTCAATGTGCAGAAAAAGAAGACAAAGAGAAGAAGGGGAAAGAGATTTAGTATCTTAGGATCAAATGGGGGAAAACTTCATTGCCTGTCTGCTTAGGAATTGACATCTTTCGTTTCTTCATGAAGTTTCACATCTGAGATACTCGACAAGTGTCGAGTTTGATCCCTTCAAAGTTGTGTTGCGCATCAAGAGAACATTGAAGAGATTCAAGGAGAGAATTTCGAGATCGCTTTCACCGTTTCACTTCACTTATTTCCCAACGAAAGTAAGGAGTCAAATCTATATTTGTCCTTATCATTATCATATTCCAGCCTCGCATGGAATTGTCTCAGTTGCACATATCTCGGAATTTGCTTTTTCTTCAAAAATTCCGAATGCGGAATGGCGTAATTTCAGATCCTCATCCCTAGAATAGGGAATAGGAGAAATTAATTTCAATCTATACATTCCAAATCTCTGCTACTTGCTTGGATCATTATCTCTATTCATACATTTCGCGGCAGCAATGTTGGGTAGCTACGAACTCAGCACGGCCAAAGAAAGTTTTCTCAAGGCCAAACCTCGGAAACTTTTACTCCCACTCATATATCTCACAATCTTCATTCTGTTCGTCCGAACCGCCATCTCGCACTCGAGAAAGAACGGCGATTCGTGGAGTGTCATCTCTTCAACGGATAACTCAACTCATCTCACCCAAGACAATATACCTCCAACGCCCTCATCAACCCCCCTCGCCTCAAACCCACAACCCCCCATCCTCAACATAACCACCAGCAAGAAAGTAGCCGTCATAATCGAAACCCGACGCTCGGGAAACATCATCCCGCTAATCCTCCACTTCAGCGCCGTCCTCGGACCCACCTGGCCCCTCCTCATCTACACCTCGGCGGAAAACACGGGCTCCTTCACCACCTCCGCCGCGCTGCTCCGACACCAAGCCTCGGGCCGCATCATCGTGCGATCCCTCGCCCCCGGAACCTGGTTCTCCAACTGGGATTCCGTGTCCGCGTTCCTGACCCGGCGATGGCTGTGGGAGGATCTGGCGCCCGCGGAACACATCCTGTTGTTTCAGACCGATAGCATGCTGTGTGCGAATGCGGCCCGCAGCGTCGATGACTTTTTGGAATATGATTTGATTGGCGCGCCTATTGAGTCGAGGTTTGGGGAGGGGTATAATGGGGGGTTGAGTATGAGGAGGCGGGAGACGATCTTGAGGGTGTTGGATGAGTGGAAGTATAGTGATAATCCGCATCCGGCGGAGGATCAGTGGTTTTATGCTAGGTATGTTTGGGTGTTTGGATTATTTTTGCAGGGATGTGTGTGCCTGTGTCTAATTACGATTATGGTTTTAGGTTCAAAGATTTGCAGGATAGAGAAATTGAAGAGGGGATTGAAGATGGGATTAATCTACCGAGTATGGAAATCGCGAGGACCTTTGCAGTGGAGACGATTGATCATCCTCATCCTTTGGGTATACTTCTCCCTCCTCTTTGACCTTTCAATTTTTCCATCTACATCTCTCAAAACTAACATCAAATCAAACAGGTCTCCATCAACCCACAAGATATATCCAACAGCACATGGTGAGTTTAGATGAATGGTGCCCGGAGTATAGATTAGCTACCACAGATCGGATATCTTAGCCTGATTTGATGGAGTTGAGACGGCTCAGGGTTTTCATGAAATGGTATCCAATGAGATGGACGATATTTTTTTATTGGCATATTTAACTCGTTATTGGACTGGATATTGATGGAGAATTGTAAGATGTAGGATAGATTGATGTATTCTATAAGTTCTTCTAATCTTCTCAGACCCCGGAATAATTGATATATCTGTATTTACTATTTCTACTCTGCAAACATTTAAGTATCATAAAAGATTCCTTCCTCAGTAATGGGCAAGGTGTATAAGAAGATGTCTCCTTATGAGGTTACCGTACTCCATTCAACAGGGTCAAGTTGCTTTTTATAGCAGTAACTGTAACGTTTCAGCAACGTATTAGAAAATGAAGGGGAGAAATTGATAGGGGTATATATACCTCATTCTCCATAGATATCTTTATGAGTAGAACAAGATCATCGATCTAGACACATAATATCCCCATCCCCATCCAAGAACCGCAGTTAACATCTCCATACATAGCCCTCGCTCATTCCTGAAGTGTAAACTCCCTAGACGCCCACTCTAATCCCATCCAATCTCCTAACCCAATATAACCGAACCAACAACCGGACAAGCTATACCCCAATATTCTTCGACAAACAGCACATATCGAATCTTCTGCCCATCCCATTCCCATCTCACGCTCCCCGCTCCGATGCAATACATACCCAAGCACAGCACCGCATGAAAAGACCTTACTGCCTCCCCTTCTTCCCACACCTTCGCGTCCCGGATCTCAATCATTTCAATTCCTCCTCTCAGAAGCCAGCCGAGACTCGCTCCGCGCAATCTTTCAGGTAACTCGAGCATCAAAGATGGCCCGTGATCATAGCCACGCGGAACACGTGTGAAGATAGCATCATATGCGTCTTCTGATCGTAAGGAGGGATGTGTGTGTATGCTGAGTTTGGGGCCCGCCCAGCATGTTTCGATATCCGGGAGACTTCGAGAGTCAAAATCGAAGGGCACTTACAAGTGAGAAAGATCAAAAGACCAGAAAATTCTATTTCCATACGGATCGGTTCTCCTGTTCGTAGATTGTCTTGTCCATCTTTCTTCAATAAGCACATTTACGTTTAGATCTCTTTTGTGTATATGATGTGAGTTTTGCAGGAGACAATGCCATCCCGCTCACGACCAGCTCGAAAGCCCTATTCGGCGCTGATCGTATTCTCCTTGCCAAACAAATGCGGAATGGATGTCAGTACTAGACAGACAATGCATAAACAAAAAGAACCCTTTCTTCTTTCTTTTAAGTTTTCCGAAAAACATATTGAGAGCGCCCGCAATTGCTATGATTCTATCGGTTTCGCAGTCATTTGCCGCGGTGTGTAGCTCATCCCTAAGTTATGGTATGTCTCGAAATTCCAGGACGTTTCATCGAACCAATGGAGCAAAGATGACATACATGTTTGTTCCACCCGGACCACCTCTTGGAAGTTATACCGATACTTGGTATTTGAGTACAGTAGCCTCATGAGCTTATTTTCCAGAGTGTAAGGGTTCTCTTCAACATCCGGATCTGCATGAAACCGAAACATCTGAGTTTTTGTAGAATGTACATTTTACAAATTAGGGAAGATGTTACAAATTGACCCGGGTCACTAACTATTAACCTGGGTACCTAGGTAACTAGCACTAAAGACTTCCAGGACCTGCAAAAACGCATCTGTGAGCGTACCTAGGCATCCGCAAGGGCACCAGGATTGGGTACTCGTATTAGCTCGAAACTCAAAACTCAAACCTCGAAGCTCGAAACTTAAAAGGTGTAAAGATACGAAAGAAGTATTAGAATAGCGTGTTTCTTAGTCTCAGTCTACCCATGGAGTTTACCGCAGAAGCAAAAAATCAACGCCGATGATGTAAAGAAGAAGAAAAAAATAGTGAAGAGAGTGCGGGAGCAAGCGAATGTCCCGACGCTAGATTAGAGCTGCCGATGGTGATCTACTGAGATCTAGACTTGGGCTTTCGCACCGCGCGGTGATGCGGGCAGCGGAAGGGATTTATTTGGGCTTAGAAAGAACCAGAGGATTTACTGGCTGGCTATAATGATGAAGTTGGTTATTCTTCAGATTCTGGCTTCTTCTGCCTGGCTTGTTTTGGAATTTGGTGGGTGAAATATTAGGTGCTGCATGTGTGGAGGCTACTAGCACGTGTTTTTGCATTCAGTAGACAAGGGATAGTACATGTACAAACCAATCTTCCCACCGCATGCCACTGGTAGACTGCCATGCGCAATCAAGTGGACGTGCCCCGTGGTCGTAGGTGGGGAATATGGGGTGGTGACAAATTAAGGCATGCTGGATACTGAATTCCTCTTATTCAGCAGACGCCCCGAAAGCCTTCTAATGCCAAAACAGAAATCTACCGGTTAATAGTCTCTTGGTGCCTGTGTGGCTTCATGTGCGCATTGATAGTGGTAGATGGTTAGATGGTGGGAGACGTTAGACAAGTTGGCTAGAGGGATTTGTGGCTTGGGGGGGAGGAAAGGTATGTAGCATGGAAATTTCCATGGTTTGCAGGAAACAATTCGGGGTTTTATCGATTTTTGGGTTATTCGGGATCTTGTTGACGATTCGAGTATAGGTGCGAGCACTGCTCGGATACCTCTCCTGAGCCTTTTGCGTTAGCATGTTGTGATGACATGTCGCAAGGAACTTAGACTTTAAACTCCTACACATGTTTGTAATAAAAAAATTGATCTGGGGATTTCCCGAACGGCAATCATCCGCTTTGGTGGTAGTCGTTAGTCTTTTCCAAGTACATTCCGAACATTCTGTCCATATCTGGAATGTCCTCCTGCGTGCCGATAGTGTGGACTGCGATCCTAGGGACGGAGGGAGGCATATTCCACGTTGTCCACTCCAGCCTTATTTGGTTTCCTTACCAAAAAGTTAATCTGTATGACCTGAAGTGGGAAGATATTGGGCATTCGAAATGATGTGATGATTAGTTCATGGCATCACCGACTAGTCACTGATATGTAGAGAGTCGGTGGGCATTGAGTAGCCTTTTACTCAGTGGGAAAGAGCTTGTATTGGAACCTTGGTTGGTAGAATTCGGCAATTTATCGTAAACTAGATTTCTAAATTTAAGCTCTCCTAAGGTGCTTGGCATTTAACCATACCTATCAGCAAAAAGTAGCAAAATTAGATGAAGGAAACTTCCCATGAGATACTTCTTCTCCCCCCCCAAAAGACAGCAATAGCAATTCTCAAGCCCACCAAGCACAAGTAAACTTCTGTTGCCTCTCTCAACTTGATCTATTCTGGGTCCTGTTACAGACTCACCCTGCCTAATGTTAATAATAGCATCCCGCGTTTACTCCCAGCAGGCAATCCAAACAACATGGACCGTACCTACCACCAAAAAACCGCATCAGGTTCAACTAATTGTCACAAGGAGCCCCGAAAAGGATTAGATTCCATCCCAAGAGCACCCTCCCACCAAATTCGGGACAATTCATCAAGTGACGACAGCGCACCACCTTCCAGCTTCGGAATCCAACCCAAACTCCGATGGCAACACATGAGGAGGTAAAGGAAAATAAGTCGGAGCCTTGAGAATGAGATGAAATGGATATCGGATGAACGTTTCGGTTCCTTCCATGGCATGGTGACTGACTGCCTTATCCATTGACTCCTTCAGACCTTCTTTATTGAAGTCGTTCAATGGTACACGCCCACATGACACTCTAGAGCTGCATCCACACTTGACCGTTATCAGCCCATGCCACGCCCGTCAGGTGTTCCGAAGACCTTCCACCGCCCTTTGCAAGTATACACGGTGCGGCTGACTTGTGACGCTATCTGGTTCGAGAATCTAGCGACCTGAGTTGAAATTTGCGACCGGCATTTTCCTTTGCATGCGTGACCTCTCCGGAATATATTACTTGATGTTGGCAGAGTATCATAGGTAGGATTTCAAAGGTTTGCGAGACGGGTTTGGGGGTTGTATAGAGAGGTATGCAGAAGTGTTGAGATGAAAGCGGGATATTTTTTCGAGACGTAGGATACAACAACGCTGAACCTGGGAGTATCACAATCACAATCACCTTCCCATTGAGAAATCTGCGCAGCGGACAGTGTCTCGTCCTTCAGCTCTTGCCCCACCATCAACCTGTCAACCCAATCTATGCATCCATCCCATGATTTCCATTCGTCACAACGACGGGTGTTTTCCTACTTTGACATGAACGGTGGCTTGATTTCGTTCTTTCTTTCCTTCTTCCTCCATTCCATTCCAAATTCCAAACATACTCTCCAAGTAAACCTTGCGAAAGCGTGTCACCGTAACATCGGGATATTAATTACTTGGGTATATTATCGATTCGGGTGTCTAGAACTAGTGCAGTAATGCCTGTTCAATACCATTTGCAGCCGCAAATGTCATCCCAGGTACCATGTACCTTTGTAACCTTAATGCTGCGGCTATATTTTGTGTTCAACGTACTTTGATAGTGTGTATCTATTTGTGGTAACTACTCTTCAATAATCCCCGATGTATCTATCGATTCGCCTACTTAGGCAATCCATATGTTTTGGGCTCGAAGAAAGAAGGGGGAAGAATATTTTGAATATTTTGAATATCAAAAATCTATATCGAAGAGAGTTATTGGAGGTCAAGAAAGGCGGTATGTATTACTGAAACATTCCGTCGCACAAACAAATCCCATCTAGATTCTGCTGTAAGCTGTTGAGACAGAAAACCCCTAATATTTAACCATCCACTGTCCACAAAATTGCAGCCTAGAAGCCATGCATGTTCAGTACACATGGCATTCTAGGATATCTCCAACTTCAAGACGCCTCACCATCAAATCCCTTCTGCCGTCAACTTTTGGCACAAGACAAGAAGACATCTTGAATCTCGTACCACCATCATATGGAATCCTGACTTGGAGTTAGCAAATCATTGGGGTCCAATGGCAAGATATATTTTAGCTCCTTGCTGGCCTGACCTGACCTGGAGCATAAATTCCTATGTACGCGGCTCCTCAAGCCATGTCACTTTAAATTCTGCAGCAGCACCGCGCTAGCATGGAACCATTAGCGATATCTCATGTAAGTCTTCGGAGCTCAAAACCTTGGAGTGGTGGGTGTTTATTCGCCAAAAAAGCAACATCCTATCATAGGGGGTAAATCATACTGTAGCAATGAGAACTTACTTTAGGAGGATTCCGAGATGTTGTATTGCATTTCCTGGCACTCCCAAGATTTTTTTCCCTTGTCATTCTTCTGGAAGTTCCATGGATCCCGAGGTCATCCATGGACAGCTATCTGGAAAGCTAAAGTGGAAATAGATGTGGATATCGTGAGCCACATGATATGCCACACCCGCTTTGCTGGGAGGGGTTGGGGAGAAAGTTGGATGGATGGTATCGCTTATCCTCGCGCCCATCCGTCACAACACCCTTCTATTTATCTACCCATGCTCTACCCATGCATACATAGGTATATAGTATGTAAAGAGAGGAGAAGCGTGTTGCAGTTATGAATGTAAGCTGAAATGTTTAACTGTGTCTTTTGTAGCGAATAATGATAAGGTTAAAGGATTTTTAGATTTGAGTAGGATTCACGATAGGCTATATGTTTATGTGCGGTAATCGAAATCCGGATAATGGTCATGGTCATCATCCTACTCGTATCATCCTACTATTGTTAGATGGTAAAGAGTTTCTTACTGTTCGTCGATAGCATTCATCATCTTTCCTTTGAAGAATCCATTCTATTGGCATCCATGAATATCAAAGATATCCATATCGGAAATCTCTTTACAAGCAGATCCGATCAATCGGATGAATTCAAACAATAACCATTTCAATCTCGAAGATGTATATATTGGTGATACAGAAAACTTTTTACGTTAGGCACCAGTATTCCAGGGTTAATACTTCCCTTCCAGATAGATAGTAGTAGTAGAAGCAAAATCCGTCTTACTATTATTCTATTTTTGATACTTTAGTAATCAACCAACTACCTACCTACCTAGTTGTTCATACCGAATAATAATGAAAAAAAAAAGAAAGAAAACGCCCCAAAGATATTTGCGTAAAAGCTAATCGGAAACTCCACTCCAGAGTTGGAGATTTCCCGATTTTCCTCCCTTGAACCCAGACCGTGTTCTCTGATACCAAATCAGAGCTGATCAATTCTAATTACGACTTGGGTAGCTTTTCTCGTCCATAGGCACTTAATTCTCCTCGGAATTTAGCGAAATCCACCTACCGTCGGTTGATGGATGGTGCCATGGTGGAAATGGATAGCGGGCGAGCTTTCGAGCGAGCGAGCGAGAATACTATAAAATCGCATCTAAATAATGCTAGTTACTTTTACCAGTGTTGTAAATGTCAGGTACTAACTGTACTTTGAAACGTGGTACCGAAGAACCCAAGAATCTTTGGGAATAATTCCACACAGACACATACTAGGTCGATTGAGAATAGCCTTATTGGCATGGCTATCCTTTGGTCGCGGTAGTACCTGCCTTGTATGGGCTTTGCTGCGAGTTGGTGTGTGTTCAGGGTGACATTTCAGTTGAGCTTGGTTGGTAGGTAGTAGGGTACACCTTCATTGATTAATTCAATTTTCAACCAACCGTTGAACCATTGATTAATTGATTAATAATACTTCCACTTTTGCCGTCTTTACATTTATTACATTCCCCTCTATACCAACATTCCATTCCCTTGCCAATAATTCATCTAGATTCTAGACAATCATAGTATCAAATCGCGATCGATAATAATATCAAAAACAGAGTTGAGTAACTTGAGTTGTAGACATAAGAAATCCCAAATAACTCAAAGAAGCGGTCTAGACCCTCCCCCCCCATCTCTCCCTATCCACCAACCCCCAATCGGGCAAAATAAACGATTCAGCCAATCGCGCGCCCCAGAGGTCACCGAGTGAACATTCCTGAACACCGATAACTGAACATCAAACATTTCGTACCTTGGGGCCTGTTGACGTGCGACGGTTTAGCGGGGGGAGCTGAATTTATTTCGTACTGTAGTCACGCATTAGGGTGATGAGAGAGAGAGAATAGAGGATGGATAGTTTCAGGGCTATTGGTAGATGCAAATGTGTTTGGTAGATGAATAGATGAAAGAGCTGAAAGGTATTTTCTGCATCTGTGAATGCTGCCGCTGCCTGATCACAGCGAGGTCATCTGAATGTTTTGAGAGGAGAGAGAAGGGAGCGATGGTTTCGTTCAATCAATGGGATTTGGATCTCGCCTAGCTTACTTTGTAGATTAGTATCATATGTTACCTACATATAGCGACGTGAAGTTGTCGCTTTAAGATAAGATATGGGCAAAGAATCGATTATCCATTATTGAAACATGCGACGACGATCTACACTTGAAGCATTACCAATAGATGGCCCCAACACACTTCATCCTCAACTTCCTTCTTGATGACTACTCCAGAGTCCCATACCCGTAAATATCATCGTCTAAGATTCAACCCCCATTATTTGCTTTCCACAGTGCCACTAGACCCAGACATCCACCCCCTACGAGTCTAATCCCAGTAATGAGTAAAAGCCATAAGAACAAGCTTACATGAAGCCAGGATCAATCTGGATGGTCCCCGAAGCTTAAAGACGCCAATCAATTAAACCCCTGGTCCATGCGTCCCCCCCTCCCCCCCTTTCCCCCAAAATCCAGATTGGCCTTTTCTTTCATTTGATCCCTAAGAAAATGATCCGATGAGATTTTTCCATGGACCGGAGATACTTTTCCTTCTAGCTGTTTTCTAGACAGAAGACAAACACAAATAACTACTAGGTAGGTATCCATGGTTACTCAGCACGAGAGAGATTACGAGTATCAAGTTATCAACAATTGTAAATGTAAAGGGAGAATGGATGGTCCGGTCATAGAAGGAATATGGAATGATCATTATTGGGAATCTACTCTTGGTCTTGATAATAATGTATGTAATAATGAACACGAACACGAAGCTATTCTAATGGAGCACAAGTATCGGATATTTTCTTTTGGTCACTTATACTTCACATATATGTCTTTAACAACTACCCAGCTTGTCTTAGCTGAATTATTGACTCACCAACATCGCTCTATCTATAATCTATCCCCCCCAAAACCCATTCGAGAACGCCACGTATCCGTCTCATTCGCTCAAGAAGCGCTTGAGAAGGAAATGATAGAATCTCAAGTATGCTTCACCTACCTATACGACGTGATGCCAAAACGACAGGAAAAAAAAAAAGAAAAAGATGGATGCAGCTTTTGCGTAATCCGACTTCCAAGGGATAGGTACCTATCGCTAAAAGTCCCCCCCCCTGGTCTTGCAACTAGCTAGCTAGCTGCCAGCTGCAAGCTGCAGACTTTCTCGAGTCCGATGGTCATGTCCAGATCTTTGACTTTCTCCGACCATGCTGTACACAGGATGAAGCAAGCAAGTTCGCAACCAACACCAAGGGAGAATTGCCGTACCACGGAAATTTGGGGTGGGTAGGAGAAAATAAATGGTTACGATGGCAAGTGTCGACTTTGTAGTCTATTGAATCTTTGGTGCACCCAGGCCTTGTCCATGTTTCCATGGAAGAGGAATCGCTAGGTACCTACCTAGAGACGTAATGTGTATGTATGTATGTGTGTAATACGGTTGTTGTCATGATTTCGAACGAAAAATATACATACATAGTACATACCCAAGGGACAAGAAGATGCAGCCATCAATCCATCCACCGGTCGGTACCAGGCTACCAGCCCCAATTCTGGGAAACCTTAACAGCTGGAGCATGCACC
>NGKI01000003.1:758659-780429 GCA_002162615.1 Myriosclerotinia duriaeana
CCTTTCCTTCTTCTCTCGTCTTCTTTTTCTTCCTCGCAGAGCGATGCGGTCTTTGGAGCTGGGGGTAGGATGGTTGATGGATGGTGGTTGGTTGGTTGCTTGGTTTGTTTGTGGAAGGGGATGGCATGGCATGGCATGGCATGGTACCTTGGTTGCGTACACGCATCTACCGTATGGATTGATGGGATCTCTCCAGGCTCCAGGCTCTCGTCTGAACTTTTTTTTGACTAGGTTAGTGGGTGAAGCGGCGAGGTGGTTGGTTTAGAGAGGAAGGAGACTAGAGAGGAAGGAGCCAAGGGGGGGGGGGCTTTTTGGAACACGCTAGCTAGTGATATCATCTTTTGATTAAAGTTTTTTTTTGGACTTTTTTTTACGCGCTACTATACCAGAGAATAATTGAGCTTTTTTCTAAGGGTTGCTTTTATATCTATCGTATTGATTGTATTGATTATGTTGAGGTGGGAGGGTGTGTGATGTGAGATGATGTGAGGGTGTGTGAGATGTGATGTGAAATGAGGTGAAGGGAGATGATGTGAAGGTGAGGGTATGGAGGGAGATTTTTTTTTTTTGGTAAAAGATGTAGTGGTTTTGGAGATGGGAGATGGGAGATGGGAGGTGGGAGATATTGCTTTGATGATCTGAATTATCTATCTTGTTTGTTTATTTTGTTTGTCTATCTTGTTTGTCTGGGTATAAGTATGTAGGTGGTTGGTGGGTAGGTGGTAGGTGGTAGTGGTAGTGGTAGGTAGCTGGTAGGTAAATAGGTAGGTAGGTAGGTAGGTAGGTAGGTAGGTAGGTGGTAGGTGGTAGGTGGTAGTGGGAGTAGTGGTAGTAGGTATTTGTTGTAGTTTTTTTATACTAGGTAGGTAGGTAAGTAATACCTACCTACCTACGCCTACGCCTAGATCGTACTTCTAAGATTCCAAGTTCTGTAAAGTTAAGTAAGTAAGTTTCCCATCTCTCTTTATCCTAGTATCTTACCTAGTATCCTACCTAGTATCTTACCTAGGTAATTATATCTCTACATTCCAAGGTTATTCGATCAATTTCGATGAGATATCGATATCAAGCTCAAAGTCGGAATCGGCAGTCGGAACTTTTTGGTTGAAAGGTTGAAGGTTGAGGTTTGAGGTTTGAGGTTTGAGGTTTGAGGTTTGAAGTCGGGATTCGGGTAATTAATGGGTAATCTGTACTTATAGTATTTATAATATTTAGGTACTTAATTAGGGACTCCAGCTTGTTGTTGTTGTACCACTTCTGTATACGTAGGTAGATAGGTAAGTAGATAGGTAGGTAAGTAGGTAGGTAGATAATACATACTCCTATTCCGAAAATCCTGGGGATTCCTAGAAGAGATTCGGGATGTATCTAGGGAGGTACTAGGTATCTAGGTACAGGCACATAGGTACAGACAGACAAGTACGCATAGATCCATCCACATGCAAATTAAATCCCCGCCGCCACAGCCGCAATGCCATCTGTTATTTATTTTATGCAAGGTTCCGTCCGTTACCGATCGATCGATCGATACCTAGGTACATATCCTCGCAATTTTTCTCCGACCTCATGGTATAGTATTATTAGCATAGGTAGATGACTACTACCTACTAGGTACAGTATTAATATCGCCATCCCGATACCCGATACCCGCTATCCCGATACAGTGGTTCGGTTCGGTTCGCTTCGCTTCGTTTACTTAAGCTTAACTCTATTATTATAACTAACTCTAGGTTATTATTATCAAGGATTTCCGGGTTCCGGGTTCCGGGGAAATTTTTTCTTGATTTTCTGGAACTTTACTTGGGTCATTCATACAGTAGGTACCTATGCAAGGTGGGTGGGTATCCGTCGATCCGATCCTAGGTAGATTTCGGAACCCTACCTAGTGGTAGTAGTAGTAGTAGTAGTAGTAGTAGTAAGTTACAGGACAGGAAGGAAGGCTCGGAAAGGAAAGGAAAGGGAAGGGAAGGAATAATGGATTTTCCACTCCACAAAAAATATGTACTCTAGTACTACCAGTGTGCTGTGCTCAGCCTGTACACTGTGCTGTAAGTACCGGTACACTGCTGTACCCGCCCGCAACCCTTGTCGTCGATCGGTTTCGGTACTCTACCGTGCGGGTCCGTAACATACTAGGGTTGGATGCCGTGATGATCATTTGTGGCGTTTTCCCGGGGGACGAGATGGGCGTTGGCGTGGGCGTTGGCGTGGGCGTTGGCGCAAATGGGAAGATGAGGGTTTGTTTTAACTTTTTCACTATAAATTATACCTATAGATGTGATGATGAGAAAGAGAGGGCTTTATTTCATTATTCCATACCTACTACCCTCCAATTTTAACCCGGCAAAAATATTTTCCTAGCATTAGGTTATTGCGTGCCTATAAACCCCACCTCAAATCACAAGTTCTATTTTTCTCGCTTCTCCAATTCTTTTCCTTCTCACCTCCTGCCTATGCCTAGATGTACCATTCGTGAAGAACCATAAAGGAGATCACCTCGAACAATAATTTACTTTTGAACGTCAGTACCTACTAGGTAATCAACATCCTGAGCTTTCTTTCACCCCTCTAATATATAAGATATGGATCCGTAAATTTATCCATCTTTAGCCCATTCAGACTCTCACACCGAGTACAATAACAAGGGGACGAAAACGAACTTTCTTGCCTTCATCTTCCCAAGTCGACTATCCCCCCCNCTTTTTGTTCATCGATCGAGCCTTGATATCATTTTAAGCATGGCTTCAATGATTTGCAGAGGTTTGGTTCGTCGGGGTAGGGAAGGGAAGGGTATCTATGATTAATTAAACAACCACACGTCAATTTTCCATTTATTTCGTCTTCTCGAATACATTCTTTACGGAGGTTCTAGTTCTAGTTCTCATTCTAATTCTATCTATGATACCGAGTCACATAAGATCCGAGCTGCGCAAATATTAGAATCTTCCTCTCCGCTCCTCGGACTGATTACCACAAAGAAGTAAAATGCACCAACTAGTAAAAGAACCTAAGATGTGGCAGCCATTAGACTCGAGGGAGATTTGTATGTATGCATGCAGCGTAAGGAATCTCAGGAGAAATTCCAGAGGATCCTCACCGCAGTGGTATTTTAACTACCCAGTACCTAGTACCTACCCCCACCCGACGACGTGGATCCTGATGGGCCCTTGGTAATTGGCTATCTGACAACCACGATGAGAAATAACATAACATAACATATTATAACATTGCTCTGCTCTGCTCAGCTCGAGAAATAGATGAATACCTGCAGCGAGTCCCACACACTTTGCGTCCAAGAGCTGCGTCCAAGGGCCCAGGGGTTCAAGATAACATCTTACCTAGTAACCTAGCCCTCGCTGCCGATCATATAATCTTCCATGCATTCCTCCCTCCTCGCGACCATACCTTCCTTCGAAGTTCCAGCATGCAAGGCACGCACAAAGGCTAAACAAACAAACAAAACCCCATCCCTATCATCCCATCTCTCACGCTCCTCGAGCGAGTTCCCGCGATGACAGACTATGCATACTGCACCGAATTATTTGTAAGATATAATAGGACAAGAGTCCAGCATGCAAAAGAAATCGACGAAGATGGTATGGATCCATGCGAGGGTCATCTACTGTACAGTATGTACTGCCTCCAACCCCTTCCCCCCCCATTGCCCCAAGTTCATAGACGATGCAATTGCTGTCTCTAGAAGACCATCTCTCCCTCTCCCTTAATTATCTCATCTCTAGGTTAATCCATCGTCCCTCGTCCCTCGTCCCTACATAAACCCTAAACCCCAAACCCTAAACCCTCAGACGAGCCATCGACAGAAACATAGCGAATGGATGGGCTAGTAGAACGTAGTAGCACAGGAGCCGGAGAAAATACAATTGGGAATCCACCTCAACCTACCTAATATAGAATATTCTACACATGTCAAGTTCGTTTCAGAGAAGCGTCAGTGGTAGGAAAGGATATAAATCCCTACTGTTGTGCGCCTATCCATCTACCTGCTAAGTATACCATGTAAGAACAAAGCGTTGAATGATTTACTCCGATGCATTTCCCAGTCCAGTCCAACCTCCCACGTCTAATCCATCATATTATCTTCAAATATAGTATAAATAATTCAATAATACTCGTGGTCACCAACACTACATAAACATTCTCACATTCACAAAGATTTATTGAAACGCTTCACCATACATTCATCACCAGCACCAATCACGTCAACCCAATCCACAACCTTTGATTCAAAGAATTTCGGATTTCCTAAGTACACAAGCGAAAAGAACCCATCTTCCCTTTCCTCAAAATGAAGAAATCAACAACTTGAACTGCCCCTTTTGTAATTGACTTGAACCCGCCTTGTGACCTCCATCAGAGTCCATCTATCATATTTTTACCCCATCTGTGCGTTGAAGGATTTATTAGGTTACTTTTTACAACTCCTTCAAGCCACTCAAATATCCACCACTCCATGCAAATGCCAAAGAACTCACTATACTGAACATGGTATATCTACAAAAAAAAGCAGGTATCATCCAAATACTGCTGTGTGTGTTAAGCCCGCATTTCGAGAGTTTCCAATCTCAAGCAGGCGTAGAGAAATATATCCCCCTACGCAAATGTCCAAACTGGGGGGTTATTAACGATGTGGGTTATCGAAAATTGTCGGACTCCATGAGGTTGGAGATTTAAGAGATAACAGTTTCGGTTATCATGGAATTGACGGTTCGCACCATCATTCTTTTCTTCTCTTCATCCATGACGAGAACTCCGCGGACTTGTAAGACGGAATCTAAAGTCTCCACAACTTTGTGAAAACTGCTTGCTGCTCCTCGTTCTTGTGTAATTCGTGCCACAGCAAGGTTGATTTTTCTACCGCGATCCAAATGCTCAAAAACGGTCAATATCTCGGCGGCGAATGCGACCTCTTTCAAATTCAGGACTATCTGATGTCAGTGCATTGTTGGAGAAATTCAGAAGTGGACACTTACAGTTTTCTTTGCCGACTTTGCCAAAGACTATGTTCCTTTGCTTATCAACCTGAACATCTTTAATGCCATATCGCTTCCAGTCCTTAAGAACCTTGGCGACCTCTAATCTTGCGGCACGTCTCGAAACGGAGAAGCAAATAAATTTCGAGGCAGGCTTCACATGGAACAACTTGGCTAGCCAGTTTTGTTGAGGCTCAATCTGTCGTGCTCTCGAATCCTGCTGCATGCGGCTTAGACGATTCTGTAGTCTAGAACCTCCTATAGAATCTTGAACACTGGGATCCTCATCAAACATATCGTGCGCTGTAAACTTGTCAGTATCATCAAAATGAAAGAATCTAACTTATGCTTACTGCCAACTGTCATGCCGGTTTTTGGTTGCTTTTTCTTGAAGAGCCTACCAAAATTGAACCCCTTCTTCTTTGGTGGTGGTAGCGGTGGAAGATCTTCTGCTTCTGATTTCCGGCCACTCTTACTCGATGATTGGGATATCAGAGTTTCATTTCCTACAACCGAGGAACTTCTAGATTCGCCCTCATCACTGGCCTTAGAATTGCGTCTGCCAGTGTTGAACCAACCTGATCGTTTCTTCACTATAGTTCCCGCGTTACTATCTTGTGCAAATAGATCGTCCATGTTGGAGTCTTCGTCGATACGGGATAATTCTGGTGCGGCATCCACCTTGGACCCGGCATTATACTGTTGTCGCAATCCTAGACCAGATGATTGGTTCTTGAGAGAGTTATCTTGAGATTCTGACCCGGACTGCCCCATTTTGGTCTTCGCTTGACCACCTTGCGAGCTTTTCTTTCGGATTGTGAGAGGAGCTGGAGCTCTGACGGGGCTGAAAGACGCGGTGGAGCCATCGACTACACGAATTGTCTCTCTTTCTTTGAAATAATTCAAATTTTTCTTCAACGTGCGAGGCTCTGGAGCTGATGCAATGCGATCAGATTCCACCTTTCGGGGAGAAAATTCCTCTCCATGTGCCTCATTTATCGCAGGTAATTGCCGGCTAACGTTTCTCTGCTTCGTATCCGCTGGCGCAGAAGCTATTCTGCGATCTTGGCGTGCTTGCCACGGAGATGGAGAAGGAGGTAATATGAGACGATCGATGTGTGATACTATGTGATTTATGTATCCAGGCGAGTCTTCTCCAGAAGTCATGCGAATTGTAGCCTGTTTGCGTGCTTCTAAGAGCTCCTTCTTGACAGAATCTGATCGAGCAGGCGGTGGAGGTAGCGGTCGTGAGTCTAGAGAATCCCGTTTGAGTTTTCGACTTGTTGCTGGCACACTGAGCAGAGCCGATGGATCACGAGAAGCCACGCTTGCGGCTCCCGAAAAGCGTGACATATTCTGGGAGGCAGTTGCAGAAACGACAGACGATCTATTGAATGCTTCATCACAGTCTTTGGCTAAGCTGCTACTCAATTGCCGGACATCTTCTTTCCACAGTATACTACCTCTTCCTGATTTTTGTAGATTGTTAGTATTGGCCTTTGTACTGGCGGCCTGTGGTTTTCTTGATCGTATATAGCGTGTTGAGGCAGAATGCTCAATGGCAAGGCGTAAAGATGCTCCATCATCAGCTGCTACTCCCCGTTCACCCGTAGAGCTCAATGGACTATTCGCAGACATGATGTTCTGGCTACTCAACGATCGCCTCCTAATGTGTGAGAAGTCTATACCACGCCTGTGTCCCACTGTAGCTCGGAAAGGTGCACTTCCTCGACTTCGTGTAGAGCTTGCGAGTGAACTGCGAGACGCATATACCCGAGATACTGGCTTTTGTAACTTACTCCGATCGCTGGTGGACCTTGAAGTTGACATTCTAGAGGGTGGTCGGCTTCGGCCATGTTCATCATTCTGAGGGGCATGAATGGTGACCTTAATCTGGTCATCAGATCTCAATGAATCAAGGTGCTGTGGCCGAGAAGCATTGAAAGGATCATAGGTATGCTCGGATCTATTACTAACAACAGTGAACCTTGAAGCTTGTTGGCGATGAAGGCCTTTTCCTGTCTGTGGCGGGAAGTGACAGGTAGAATATGTTTTAGTCAGCGTTGGCGGTCTGATGTGATGATAGTCACTGTTGGAATAGTTCAATTCAGGTTCGTAGTTTTCAAGCTGTGTATCTCTATATCTCAACAGTAATGTATAGAAGAGCTTTTGCTCATTGGGTCTGTGTCTTCATTAGCAAATATAAAACATCGGGAGTAAACCTAGACTACCTTTCACTCAAGAGTGCCTCTATAAGTTGATCTTCAGAGTATGCATGCCACATGGACCACAATTGCCTCAATAGATCTTTATCAACATCACTTCGGCGCAGCACGGGCTGCAGGCAGTCATTCAGGTTGAGGGATGGAAGACTTTGACCGCCACCAAGATTGTCCAAATAATCGTACTTCCTCACTACAGGATGCTTCCAGATTTGATTCAGAGCAATCCTGTCTTTTGGGTTCACTTGCAGTATTCTCCAAATCAGATTTGCAGCTTCCTTGGTAAATTCTGGAGCCATTTCGTAGTCCCCCTTTCGAATTTTGTTGAGCAACGGATTAAGGCGTTCTCTATCATTGCCAACACCTTCAACGTCGAATGGTAGTCGTCCACATAAGCTGGCATACAGAATAACTCCCATGCTCCATATATCCACCTTGTCTCCGCGATATTTGTGCCCGCCAATTAGTTCCGGTGCAGCATAATGTGGACTTCCACAAGAAGTTCTTAATTTGTGATCTGGACCTTGGTGTAGCGCAGCCATTCCAAAATCTGCAATTTTGATATCTCCATTCGATGTAATCAGTATATTTTCGGGTTTCAAATCTCGATGGCAGATGTTGTATGAGTGACAGTATCCTACAGCACTCAAAAGCTGTCGAAAATACTTCATTGCAATCTCTTCGGGCAATCTTCCATTGTTTGCGATTTGGGCAAATAGCTCGCCGTTGTCGACGTATTCAAGAACCAAGTAACTGTTGATTGTTAGAGGCTGGGTTTACTCGAGTCTGGGAGTGGAGCTTACATTTCGGTACGATTCTCCCAAATATCATAGATTTTCATAATATTTGGGTGTTGAATGAGCTTCATGATTGCTACTTCTCGTTCAATGCCTACAGGCATCCTTCGCACTCCATCGCTTTCATCACATAATGGCTCCGAACGCTCCAGATTCGCAAGACTTCCCGCCTGAGACAACTGGGCATTTTTCTTTTGGACGATTTTGATGGCTGCCATTTGATGTGTGTTTCTATTTTTTGCAAGACGTACTCGTGCCGTTGCGCCCTCCCCTAGGGTTTTACCCAGCTTCCAAGGACCAATAAACTTCTTGATATTTTTACCATCAGAGGCAGCGGAAGATGCGGTCGAAATTTGAGAGCTTCGTTTTGAGTCCGTGGCAGCCTCCTTTGATATAGCAGAGAGCCTAGGATTGACGACATTGGAGGCAGGAGAACCCATTCGAGGATCGTCACGGTATGAGTATTGTTCACCTGGGGAAGCAGAGGCCTGATTGTAAACTTGTAGTAAACCGTCCTGTCGCAAGCTGTCATGATTTGTTGGTGTAGATTTCGATTGCAGTCCTGTGGCGTTCGATTGATTGTTATTGACCCGCCGGGTTGCTTCTCCCAGAGGAGGTCTTCGAGTTGGTGGGCGCGCGTGTTGTGCACTCATTTTGATGATGGCCTGCTGTATCTGAATCGTAATCGCAATCGCAATCTTCTAACATAACCTGGCTCCGATTCTTGGGTTAATTGACCAGTCCTTTTGATGTACCAAAAGAAACAAGACTGATGATCCCAATTTTGAGTTTAGTAGAGCATAGCGATGTTGATAAATCTGTGTCTTTGGTGGCTGATGTGCCAAAAATGAAGCGTTCAAAGGCTCTGAAATTTGACAATTAGCCCTCCATTGTGTTCAAGTCAAGATGCCAAATCTTGAAAAAAAATGTAAAGAGTAAGATTAAGAAACTCACCAAAGTACCAGATCTGAGCTACTTCAAAGGGGGTGTGTGTATTAAGAGCTTATTGTGTAAAAAGTCAAATTGATATGTATCGACGAGGTACAGAGAAAGAGCGAATGGAAAGGAAAAATTTGAATTAATATGTTATTAAAGAGAGAGTGTGTGAGAGAGAGTGTGAGTGAGTAGAAAAAAGCTCATAAAAGAAGTTTTCAATGCTAAAAAGAGCGCTGAAGAGATTTTCAAATTGCAAATTGTACTTGGGTAGTTTTACTGTGGTGAAGTTTTGATTGTGTTGATGTTTTGTTGACATGCAAGATTCCCCGCAAAATGAAAGCATGTGGACCGAACTTGAGAAAGGAATGCAAAATGTCAACTTTTTCAAGGACCTAGGAAGTCAAAAAACTTCCATTGGCTCGGCTGTGATATTATAACTGTACTTCCAAGATTCCTTGACTTGTGGCGTCATTTAATTATCATCTAATTATCATCAAACCATCCAACCCATCCAACCATCCAACCATCCCAAAACACTTATCATTTGAGACGGAGCAGAGGATATAGTACGTGGACTTCAAAGATCTGCCCAGGTGGACCTTTATGATCCATTCATAGTTCATCCTCCAGTGATTGCTACACCAAGAAGTACAGCTTGAGATGAAGGAAAAGATACTTTAACAATGCTGACCATGATGATCCATTTATATATACTAGGTGCATCATCTTCAACTCATGGCTACAAACCACAAGGTATACTAGGTAGCTTGAGATCAAAAGAGACTTGTGGGCCTTGAGACAGCTTACTAGGTACTGATTATGGTATGAATACCCAGTGCTGTATTGCATATGAAATATGTCTGGTGTATCTTTATGATAAGATTGTTTGCTTACATTGTGAGCAACCTTGATATGCGGTTTATTCTCATAATCATTGTTGAGTAATTCGAGCTTATCTATACCATGAGAACATGATATGACCTCAGTGATCCTGTGAGAATCGACGCAAGCTTACCTATAACATATAGATATATATATATATATATAAAGAGAGAGGGGGAGATGTCAAAAGAGGCCTGCCAGCCTGCCAGCCTGCCAGCTTACCTCCTTCTGTGTATCACCTCGAGCTCATGATTGTTGATAGTATTTGCATTTGCTACAGCTAACTTGATAGCATATCTGTGTCCATGTGTAATAAAGCAAGTGATGATTGGGCGGGGGCAACACAATTAGATGAGGAATGTAATAAGTCTTACCTACCACCTTGTACGTACGTAGTGACTGAAGTCTCGTTAACGTGAATTCGAATGATGTTGAAAAAGCGAAGTCAGCTGATATATCATTAATGGTGGGGTGATCCAATCATATTCGCCTTTGTTGTACTAGCGCCTCAATATTCAACGCGGTCCTAAAGAGTTTGTCGCGTCTTTCGCAAACCAACCTGCAGTTCCGTTGATTGAATTACAACTACTAGGTACCCACCTACCTAGACTACCTACTTCGTACACTCCATCGACTTCTCAAAAATGGTTTGAGATTCAAAAATACGTCCTACAACCATTTTAGTAATTTAGATCGACTTTACAACAATCGTCAGACTTTAGGTTATCAAGATGGCACCACCTCGTAAACGTCGATCGGGAGCCGAAGTCGATGAAGATGAAAGTTCCGAAAATCCTACACCCGCGCAGTCGGCGAAACGACCTCGTACGTTACATTATGAGTCTGAAGAAGGAACCGCTACACCAGGTGCCTCGGTATCCTCGAGAGAAGAAGATGGCAGACGAAACATCGGAAGCAACATCGGTACTCCTGCAATTGGACAACGCAATAAATTTGCCCCAGGAGCCATAGTTCGCGTTAAGCTGAACAGTTTTGTTACCTACGAGAGTGCCGAATTTTTTCCAGGTCCAAATTTGAATATGGTAATTGGTCCAAATGGTACTGGTAAGAGTACCTTGGTGTGTGCCGTCTGCTTAGGCTTGGGCTCTTCTCCAAAAAACCTTGGTCGGGCGGATAAAGTTGGAGAATTCGTTAAGCATGGTTCAAAGGATGGTTATATCGAAATTGAACTTCAGAAAAGAAGCAACGAGCGTGAGAATTACATCATCAGAACTCGAATTATCAAAGATGGAGATAAGAGCGAATTTTGGATAAATGACAAAAAAACAAGTCATAAAAGTGTTCAAGCTTTGGTCCAAGGATTCAATATTCAAATCGATAATCTTTGTCAATTCTTGCCACAGGACAAGGTATCCGAATTTGCAGCATTAACGCCTGTCGAACTCCTACATCATACACAAAGGGCAGTTGCCGCACAAGAAATGTTGGATTGGCATGATGAACTCAAGAATCTGAGGAAAGATGAAAAATCGAAGCAAATGCAGCTCGACCAAGACAAGGAACAGTTGGCGAATCTCGAAAAGCGCCAGGCGGGGCTACGTCCAGAAATGGAGCGACTGGAAGAACGAATTCAAATTGAGAAGAACTTGGAGAAGCTGAAGAATAGTATTCCCTTCGTGCAATACAGAGCGGCACGTCTTCGGCATCAGGAATGCAAGGAAGAGAAGAAAGAAGCCACCAGACGATTTCGTACTCTGGAAAGCCAGGTCGAACCAAGTCTGCGGTTGGTCAACGAAAAGGACTTGCTGGAGAAAAATCTAGCCAGAGTTGTTTCCAACCGCAAGAGAAACCTCCAACTTTCAGAAGCAGCGGCCGATGATATTTTGAGGGCAATTGGTGTGTGTGATGACACAATAGGAGATTGTGACAGGAGATTCGAAGTTGTTCGAGGGGCTGAGGAAAAACGTAAGAAAGAGTTGGCAAAAGTCAAAAGAACCATACTTGACCTTGAAGCCCGTCTTCGAGAACCTGCAATAGAGTTCAATGCTGCTGAATACAATCAACGTATTGTGAGTACCCAGTCGACCGAAGCCTATGTATACCAATACTGACTCTTAACTCTAGAGAGCGATTGAGCTGGATATTAAAGCCATCCAAGACAGGATCAAGGAGCTCCATGGAATTCGGGAAGAACTCCGAAATAAGGGTAAAGACTTGCGAGCTGAACAAGACAGAGCAAAGCAGGCCCTCGCCGACTTTGACAGTCAAGCTGGAAAACAAATTCACAAGATTGCTCAGCATTCCAGAGATACTGCTACGGCTTGGAAGTGGGTTCAGGAGAACCAAGATAAGTTTGAGAAGGAGGTCTACGGACCGCCCTTGATCACGTGCTCCGTGAAAAATCCAAGATATACCGATGCCGTGGAATCATTATTCCGTCAAAGTAATATGCTCACTATCACGGCACAAACTCAAGCGGATTACAAACGACTGAATGATCAATTCCATTCTGCGGAAATGAGGCTGGCAGAAGTCAGAATCCAAATGAGCACCCAGACCCTCGCCGAGACTATTGGTCGGCCATCACTTTCTGTAGCCCAACTTAATAGTATGGGTCTTGATGGCTGGGCTATTGATTTTATTGATGCTCCAGAACCAGTACTTGCAATGTTGTGCAATGATATTCGTGCTCACAAAACGGCTGTTACCCTCCAAGATATTACTGATGAACAACATGAAAAGATTATCCGCAGTGGAATCACCTCCTTCTTAACAAAAAGCACCTCGTACAGGATCAATACGCGAAGAGAGTATAACGTTTCATCGACTCAAACCTCTGGAATTAATCGAGCTAGTTTTTTTGTCGACGGTGTTGTGGACACTTCAGGGCGGCGTGTGATTGAAGAAAAACTCGAAGAACTAGACCGACAATTCGAGGCCATGAAAAAGGAGTCCAAAGAACTGACTGAAAATATTCAGCAACTTACAGATGCTGCAGTCCCCAAAAGAGACGAATTGGTAAGCCTGCGACGGTTCTGACATGAGCACGTGTTACTAACGAAGGTTTGAAAACAGGCGACGATCAGATCCGAGAAGGAACAAAAGCAAAGGGCTCATGGTGAGCAAAGGGCTCTTCCGGGACAGCTTGGTGAGTAGTAAACGCACAGATGTTCTTAAGCATATGTTAACATACTCGCAGCTCGAGAAAACGAGTCTTTAGAAAGACACGAGGCATCTAGCTCTGCAGCTAGAGAAGAAATTCAATCGATTCTAAAGGAGCAAGACATTGCTAGTCTAAAAAAGGGAGAGCAAGTAATGAAACACGTCGAGCAAATCGATCGGATTATTGCTTGCTCCGAGGAACTTGATGAAGCCGAGGCTCGACGCATTGAAGCAGATTCTGATGCCCACGCTCTAAGAGAGCGCAATCGCGGTATTGTCGCAAACCTTGAATTGGAACGTACACGACTAGCAGAAATTGAAGAACAATCAAAGAGGGCGACCGCAACTGCACGAACTGCGCTCCAACGTTGCACGGAGCTCCGAACAGAGGCCGAGGAGAAAGATGACACTGAAGCTTTAGAATATTTCTCCAATATCCCTGAGGGTAAAACTGTAGAAAACTTACAGCACGAAATCAATAGCGAAGAACATAAACTCAACTACATTCAAGCCAACAACCCGAATGCTATTCGAGAGTACGAGAAACGTCAAGCTGATATCAATCGATTAAGCACCAAGATCACTGGTAACGAGAGTATACTCGGAAACCTTGCGCAGAAAGTTGCTGAAATTATAACGAAATGGGAACCAAGACTTGATGAACTTGTCGAGCAAATCAGTCAGGCATTTTCACATAACTTTGAGCAGATTGGTTGTGCTGGTGAAGTTGGTGTGTATAAGGAAGACGATTTCGAAAAATGGGCAATTGAGATCAAGGTCAAATTCAGGTACAGTTCTATCTTCCCAACCACTCCCGCTATCTCAAGAAACTAACACCCATGTAGGGAAAATGAAACTCTCCAGCTCCTTGACAAGCACCGACAATCTGGAGGTGAACGTTCCGTCTCCACGATTTTCTACCTCATGTCTTTACAATCCCTCGCTCGCTCCCCATTCCGCGTTGTCGACGAAATCAATCAAGGAATGGATCCCCGTAACGAACGAATGGTTCATGGACGTATGGTGGAGATCGCCTGTCAGGAACATGATAGTCAATATTTCCTCATCACGCCAAAATTACTTCATGATTTGAAATATCATCCAAGAATGAAGGTTCTGGTCATTGTCAGTGGTGAACATATGCCAGAAGACCATACAAACTTTAGTGTCAAGGGTACGCTAGAGACTCAAAGACGTATGAGGGGTATCGCTGCTGTGTAGAGTTCTACATATGGGATTGGAGTTATGGATAAGACCTGGCTGGTCAAAAGTACTGGGGCTGGAGTTATGGGGCGCTGGTGTATGATGAGGCTTTTACTTCATTCTATGGTGCTTTATGATGCATGATACCCGGAGCATAAGGAGTGTATGGCTCGGTATGGATTTGTATCATAATATGGATTTAAGTTGTCATTTCATGATAATGTCATCGAGTTTACATTTATCTCGAAATGTAAACTTTAATTTCTATGAGATGTAGTCCAGCTAGGTATGAGTCTGAATATTTATTGGCCATCAATTTCCGGTCGCATGCCGCTCCACTCCTCCCTAACACAATAAACCGCTTTTTCCTGCTTGGTTTTCGGAGCAGAGTTTATCCGTTGAAATATTGTCAACACACTTCTATTCGCAATTCCCGTTTTTGCATCACGTTTCGCACGCTTTCACATCTCTGCAAGCAATGAGAAGATATGGTGTATTAAAACCATCATGGGATTTCGCTGGTTACAGGGAGGAGTTCGCTCTGTTGATAACATTCAAGTAAAGTGTTGTTCTCTCCCGCCTCCTACAAGAGCTCGCTGTGTTGATACCTATCAAGTAAATTGCTGTTCTTTCTCCCTTCCCCTTAAAATACCTCCATGTCCAACTCCAATGATTCACCAGATCCTAAATACCACATCCTGCACGTTCTATCCTACAAGTCCCCGCCCCAGCAGGCCTCGAGAGCACCACCGAAGTCCCAAGCGCATCGATGATACACCTGCTTAAACCCTGATCCACATACGAGCGAATCTTCAGCAGCTCATTAATCGACGCTTCCGCCACGATTTGTTTCAACGTCCCGTTGAGCCCCGATTCTTCGTACTTGTTTATCCATGCCGTTTCCATGTCTATGGGTGCGACGATGAGTCGTGTCATGATGCCGAGATCGAGGTGCATGCCCATCCATAGTCGCATCTCGACAATTTCTAGCGCGGGCATGTTGGTGACGGCTGTTTTGAGTTGCTGGAGGAGATGCGCGAGTGATGATATGGGGCCGAGGAAGGCTGCGGTTTCTGGGTTGGGGGTTAAGGATGTGTTTGGGCTCGGGGGATCTGGGTCCGGTGGTGGGTCTCGGAGAGAGGGGGGGAGAGGATGCGGGGGAGATTGAGAATGCTGTGGAGATTGAGAGTGCGGTGGTCTTTGATGATTTGGGTCCTTCCCGAGTCTTCCTCGTGCTAGAGTGTATGCTATCAGCTTTTATCCATACTATGGATGTTATGTATGATGACTCTTACATTTAGATCGCTCTGCTTGATCGCAAAGCTTACGTTTCTCGGGCGAACGCCTAGCTTTCTCTGGTGCTTTAGTGACCTTGCTCTTCCCAATATCAAGACTTGTCTTTTCGAGATCAAGTCTTATCTCTTCGAATTGTATCTCCTCGAGTTTGCCCTCAAAGCGTTCCAATTGAAATTCCTTCTTGATTCTTTCTTCAACGGATATGTTGCCCTGAAGTTTCTCAAGTTCTTCAATATCCTTCCCCAGCTGAGACGTTATATGCTCAAGCTCTAGCTTACGCTTCGTCAACTGAAGCCTTTTTCGAAGTCTCTTGGTAGGTTTCCTAGGGTTTTTCGTTCCCCGTCTTTTCTTTGCCAAGCTTTCCCCTTCGAGTCTTTCCTTCGCTCGTCTCTCCTTCTGAAGCTCCTCCTCGAGTTCCTTCTCAATCTCCTTTGCAAATTCCTTCTCAAACCTTTCATACTCACGTCTCTGTTCTTCCAACCTCGCCTGTTCAATGTCTTCTTTGCATCTCCGAACGGCTTCTTTTTGGTATTCTTCATACTCACGTTTCTTCCTTTGCCGGCGTTCACGTTTCATTTTCCTCTTGTTCAGGCCCAGATTGATCCTGGCTAGATGAAGGTACGATTGGGCAGCAGAGCATGCTGTGCGCTTCTACACCTCATGTTAGGAAATAATTATATTCTTGCCAAAGGCCGCTTGATATACCTGATCCTCGTCCGAGGGGATGGCATAACCCGTGGTGGATGTTGAGGCTGCATTCATCTGTTCTTTGCGTTAGGGAAATAAAATTCCAGTAGTAATTGTGTGTGGTTCGGCATACTCCATTGTTTAAATCTCCAATTCTATTTCCATTCCCATCTCCCATACTTCCAGAATTCTTATTATTACTGCTGTCGTGGGATTATATATAACGTTATAAAGCCTTCGAGTCACGAGGTTGACGGCCTGGTAGAAGACTTCTTCAAGTACGAAAAGCATGAAAGTAAATTATTATAATCTGCGAGATGAATTGAGGATATGTTTGGTTTTTGGACTTTGGGGTAGTAGATATTTGCAGCTTTGTTTCCGGGGACGGGCAAATCGTTTCGAGGTGGATAAATGTAATGTTGTAGTTGAGGGGAGAAAATTTAGAATGATAGGCATCATATTGGAGCTCTTTGAAGTTAATTTGTTACTTCCCATTTGAACCTCTTGTTGATAGCTTAATTACTAGCTTAGACAACGAAAATCTTACAAGATGCGCGGATGAGTGTTTCATCGTTCTTTCCGCAGGATCACTAGAGAGACCTGTATTAGTATCCCAGCAAACTTGTAAATTCTACCAACGGACGATTCTCACCGGTGTACGTATACCTTCTTCTTAACGGGCCATTCCATGAATTCCTCTCTATCCCTGAAAGCCCTCGCGAGTCTTCCGTTCCATTCTGCACAATTGAGATCATCGATAACTTTTCTTACTATTCCCCCCATCATTGCACTTGAACTTACATACACCGAATGTGACTACCCTTTTGGTCAAACGCCGTAGTTAACGGACTCACCAGTGGAGAGAAGTGAAGTAGCGATGAAGGTATTACCGGAAGATGACGAAGGAGGTATATACTGCGAAAAATGCCGGTCCATATAGGAGAATAAATCAAGATAGGTTCCTGTCAGTTGGGTCTTTATTGATTTTGAGTACCAAGAATTAAAAGGTCTTCGTATGATGAGCTAGTTTCATGACCATCAGTGAGCGAAACGAAGAATGACATAGACCCCAAAGTTGCTAAGGGGGTGAGCTCGGGGTTGAATTTTTGATCATGATTCTTGCGATGAACGTATTGATAGTTGTACCGAATGGCCGTCGGCCGAGTAATATCGAGTTTTGTGATGTCATTCCTATGTTATGTAACTCGGGAATATCGCATGCCATGTGTCTCAGATCCCTACATCGTGGCTCTGTAAAATTGGAGAAAGTCTCGCTGCATTCTAATCATACACTTATCCTCTCACCTATTTCCTGATTCATCCCATTGGGCCATTGGTGATTTATATCATACCTTACTATTTAAATCTGCGGTGATGATAGCAACACCCCTTTATTAGATAGCGTCTTTCAAACCAAATTCGTCCATGTAATTCCAATACACGTTCAAAAATGCTCAGCGCCTTCAATCTCTGAAAATCCCACATCACGTATCCCCATTCTCTGAGACGCGCCCGCATATTTCCCCACTGCCAAGTATCCCAGTCTTCACACTGCCGAGGGTCCTCGTTTGCAAATTTACCCCCATTCCTCACCCAATTCCACATAGAGTTGCAGCCTCCCTCCTCCCCCTTAAACTTGTGCTTCAAGGCATTCTGTCGGTGCACCCCATTCGAGTCAACCCAATTCTTCAATGCGGCCGACTGGCAAACACTCGGTGAACCCCACTCGAGAGAATAACCTTTAGCCTCTACCACCAGGATCAATTTCTCTCTATCGGTCTTCGCTCTCAAGACTTTCGCAAAAAAATCAAATCCCTTGCTTAAGCACAACTCGCTCATCTCTGTCCGATCATTGTTAACTAGATCAAAAAGAAAGACCCCGTTAGCCCATTTACCAAAAACCCAAATGCAGTAAAAGAATTTACGCAACTTACTTCCTCTATTGACAACAGGATACCCACCCAAATATTCTTGAACCTTGAAAAGTGGGTTCAGTTCTTCTATAGCCCCCATTAATATCTCATCATATTTCCGTATAAACCAATCCCTCACACAACGACACTCCTCGACTTCCCAGTGCTTATATCTGCCAAAGAAGGCTTCCGCCAGTTTTTCGGCTGCCATTTTGCTCTCAGAACAAAGAACCCTGCCCTCCGAGTCAAAGTAATCTTTATGGGCAAATATTACAGAAAAAGCCTTGAGTCGAAGGATTGCCCGTTGGATGCGACGGAGTTCATTGGCGGAGGGCTCCTTTGAAATTGCAAAGAGCGATAATGACGGGATGGGCGCTCCGGTCGGCCGATGCTTGCCCATCATTTCATGGAAAAAGGCCATGGATGTTTCGTGGAGCGCAGGCAGGAATGCGGAAATTTTCAGTAAATCCTCATATGGAATGACATGCAAGTTAAGCGTCTCTTTGCCCTCCTCCAAAAAATCTTTAACGTTTTCCAAACATCTCTCCCCCTTCTTGATTTTCGCGGCTCGGATTACAAACCATGCTTCTCCCAGTACTTCGCCTCCAAGCTCATTCTCCAACACTTGTGCGAGGATTCGCACTGGGCCTCCACGATATGAGTTTTCAAACATGGGAGATGCCTGGATGAGTGCTTTGAGGTCCTTGGTATCAGGTAAAGATTCGAGGATATCTAGTTGAATCTCGGTAGGGAGGGTCTCGATTCTCGATTCTGGATGTCGAGGATCATCACCAAGAGCATTCGGTCCGGTAGCATGGCCACTCAGCTTGCTCTTGGGAGAAGGGACATGAGGACGGAGATTTTGATATGTGTCTTGGTTATTAAGGCCTTTATTAATGTAGAATTCAAGCCAAAACTTTGTCTTTGCGTCTACACGGATTTCGCTCTCTGTGCTTTTTTTACCTGGAGTGCTGAGGCTTGTTAGCCAGCAATAAAAGCAACCTGAAGAAGGCATTTTGGGGTTTGCTTTGTGGTGTGGATGATGTTATGTTATTTGGTTGTTTGTAAGAGTTCTGGGACTTACTCGTCGCACACCTTATATTTTTCAACTACTTTTATTATATATTAATAATAAATCAACACCACATTATTTTTAATTAAAATTTGAAATATATATTAATAAATAGTAACCAATCCCTTCATTTCAATTACATCTTCAATCTTACATATTAATCTTTCAATATACAATCTAAAATCTAAAAAATCAATAAGCTTTTACAACTTTCTTAATTTTCTTTTCAACTCTTTAATAAAAGTAAATATAAAAAATAAATTTTTAAATTTTTATTTTATTTAACACTACACCTTTTTAATAAAATTAAAATTTGATAAAGAAAAAAACTAGTTAAAGCTTTATATATAATATTAAAATTAAGCTTTTTAAATATATTCTAAATATACTTTTGCTCTATTTTTTATATATATATAATCAAATTTTAACTTATCAAAAAGTAAAAATATAATAAACTTAAATAGTTGTTCAAAATATACTTTCAAAATTATATATTTTTTTGTTTTTCTTTATAAAGATTAATAAAGATTTATAATTCTAGTTTAAAGTATTTTATATTATAATAAATGTTCTCTTCAATTATATACTAACTTTATACAATTTATATAATTTTTTTCTTAACTTTACAAATTATTTATATTCTATTACATTTTTTAATTTAAAAGTATACTCGTTTAACTATATAACCTTTTTTTAATTACTTTTTTTTTAAATAATATTAGTTATTCTTTACTAATAATATTTATATATAAAATTTGAATGTTTTTTTGTTTAAACTCTTAAAATAAATAGTTTAAAACAAACTATATAATATTTATAACTATACTTACATAATTCTCAACAAATTATAATTATCGATATTTTCACTTTTAATACATTTTTGATTTATTCAAAAGTTATTTTCTTTTTATTCTAATCTTTTACTAAAACTTTTATAATTTTACAAATCTTTTTAACAATTATTATAAAAAGTTTATAAACTTTGTTTTTCCAAATACATTACTTTAAATTAAACTTAAATATACTTTATACAATATTTTATAATATATTCAAATTTTGTTAAATCCAAAACTATAATTTCTTAAACTTATATATCTAAAACATTTTAATATAATAAAAAGTTATTTAATTTTAATTAAATTTATAATTCTCATTACTATTCTTAAACTAAATAGTTATATTTAATTTAAAGAAAAAATATTAAATATTAAATTTATAATAGATTATTTATATTAAAGTATATAAAAAATAAATAATCCAATAGAATTTCAAAGAAGTGTACGACAAAAAGATTCCAGAATTCTTATGAGATTTGTAGAATCAAAAGATAAGTTAGCGAGAGTCTTTCATTTGTATTCATGGCTAGTGGGGAGTTTTGTGAATAACTGCGTAAATGATGGTATTAATAATAATATGAGTAATGGTGAGGGTAATAATCTATACAATGATTTACAAAATCGAGGACTTTTGTATCACTTCTATATCACAATCATAGCAGAGCTATACATGCTACATTTAATTTACTCATCAAAAACACAAATATAACCCCCCGGGGCCGTTTCAACACTTATAACAACACTTATTGTTAGAGTAGGAACCACCCACTATACCACTAATGCACATATATATAAGTAGCCATTTCTAACTACTTTTTAATTGGCATTATTATTATATACTACAAACTATACTAAATTAATTATATTATAATATCTAGTAACAAATCTTATTTACAGTCTTTA
Source organism: Myriosclerotinia duriaeana (assembly GCA_002162615.1). Classification (NCBI taxonomy): domain Eukaryota; kingdom Fungi; phylum Ascomycota; class Leotiomycetes; order Helotiales; family Sclerotiniaceae; genus Myriosclerotinia; species Myriosclerotinia duriaeana. The sequence continues at coordinate 779,521 of NGKI01000003.1, forward strand.
TTTTTTTCAATCTACAAATAATAGTTGAAATAAATAAACTTTTAAAAGAATATTAATCTTTATTCTTCAATCTACAAATAGTAATTAAACAAATAAGCTTTTAAAAAAGTACTAGTTTTTATTCTTCAATCTATAAATAGTAGTTAAACAAATAAACCTTATTTTACTTCAAAACTTCACCTCATTTACAACTCTACAATTTAACTCCTATAACAACAAATCTTACCTCGAAACCTTATTTTGTTTACAACTTTACAATCTACTATCAACTAATTGAACTTAACTTTTATAGCCTCACTTCACCTCACCTCATTTTACCTCACCTCACTTTACTTTATTTTTAACTTTATAATAGATAAAAAAAAGTAGCATTTTGTACTAAAATATAATATTAAAACAAGTAAAAAAAAAACCTAGAATAAAAAAGCTAGAATAGAAAACATTTTATAAATTATAAAGATATAATTTTATATAGAAAAACAAATATTAAAATAAAAATTACTTATTATACTACTAATACATATATATATATATATATATAAATAGTTATTTTTAACTATTTTTTAATTAGTAATATTATTATATACTACAAACTATATTATATTAAATATATTATAATACTTATAACAATATTTATAATTAACTATATAATAAGTTAGTTTTAAATACTTTCTATACCTTTTATACTTTTTATATTTTAATATTTTAATATTCAAATTTATTTTATAAAATTTGTTTATTTTATTAATAATCTATTATATATATATATATATATATTAACTCTTTTTTTAAAATTTATATATATATTTTTTTTTTAAAAAACTACTCTTCTTCGTCTCTTCTAGAACACTTTTCAATTTATAAATTGCAATAAATAAAACGATTCTTTTCACCCGCTTGCTTCTTTTA
>NGKI01000003.1:787309-801031 GCA_002162615.1 Myriosclerotinia duriaeana
GGGGCTAAAAACTAACCTCAATCCTAGGTATCTATTTCTATTGGGGGGAAACGGGGAAGGAACAGGGGATACGGGGGGGAAAATTCAGTTTGTTTACCAAAAGACGCGTTATTTTCCCTACTTACAAGGTACTTTACTAAAAACCCACTTTTCGCTTGATCTTGACGCGACTGAGACAAAAATGGATAAAGCCACACTTCCAAGGTTTTTATATATTGATTGTGAATAATGTGAATATAATAATAAATGTAACTGTAACTGTAACTCTTGATTTTCATCCAATCTATCTATCCAACCAATGAAGATCATCAGTTCTACAACATTTTCAAACGTTACAAGTCTTTCATTATTGCAAGGAAGTCAAGACTCAAGAGGGACAAATCCTCCTATTTCTCTTGGCTTTTGCTTCCACTGTGACATGTGACATGTGGCATGTGACATTCTTGTTTTCTGTATGTACTATGTACATTATTGTACAGCGTACTCGTATTATACCTTAAGTACTAGCCTACTAGGTAGGTAGTTTCAAGATGGGGTTCATCCTTTCTTATTATACCTACTTGGTACTAGGTACGTCCACGGGTATGGTCTGTTTGTTTGTTTGTTTTTGCTTATCAACCAATCTCAACCAATCAACGCGTAAAGCACAGACAGATCAAGTCCCACTGTCCCACCTAGTCTTCAAGTCATTAAAAGCGGCAACACAAAAAAAATTGAATGGTGCAGTACCAGTACCAATCATCTATGCGCCTAGGACATCTACCCAGTACTGCCTGCTGCTACCCAATTGTTTGGATCACTTTACTACTGCAGCCTAAGCTGCTGCTGCTGCAAGCTCAATCAAGTTGCTTACTGATTATTGGACAGCAGTAACTACCATTCCCCTTTATACATTCATATTACATATACGCTGTGAGAGAAGAATGCCGATGGCATCTCAAGCACTTCTTTATGTGATACCTACGTATATAATATTATAACTGTACTTTTTCGAGGCCTCATTTTCGTACTCGCTATAGATGCTAAAACAGGACGAAAAGAAGAGTTTGAAACTAAAGTACAGCTTAGAAACTAAAATGAGTATATTTTATTGTATTGTAAAAGAGAATTTCGCTTTTATAATAGATGCGAATACAGTATTTCACCAGGTTAAACATTAAATCTACATATTACATTGATAAATCGTCTGGACAATCGCATATCTTCTCCATACCTACCCTCAGACATGTACTCAAAAACGAGAACCTTTCCCTTCCATTCTTTCCGCATCCTCGACCTACCCGGGGCCCTAACGTGAAGGAAGCAGAAGCGTCCAGAGTCCCGACTCAATGATCAAATCATCTACCCCGACCCCAACACTTCATCCCACCATCCCTCCAGCCCATCTTCCACATCTTCCGCCGCCACCTCCAGAGCTTCTTTCGAGAGCAGATCCCCCATCAGCGCCACGATGGACCCACCCATCTCCTCCAAATCATCCCAGTTCGGAGCGAAGTACTCGACGTTGGTGGTCGAGCACCCGGGCGGGGCACCCCTTCCCTCAAACAAATTCCGTATGAAAACCATCGCTGCCGAACATCCCAGGATTGATTGCGATGCATGGGATCCATGCAAGTTGCGCTCATATTGCACTTGCCCCCCATCCGCACAATATTGAGCCACCAGGGCATCGTCGTGGGCAATGGGCGCAATCTCGTCGTTGACCGTTTTGTACATATGCAATGGGATCCTTGGGGTTCCTCTCAACCCCATCGTACCCGTTTCATTGAGAACTGCTCGGATCGCGGGGTCCTCAAACCAGTCGAAGCCTTTGGTGAAATATTTGGAGATATCTTTATTGTTATAGAAATCCGTATTGGCCATTGCACACCTCGTCTTTGCACTCATAAATTCATCGGCGGTTTCCGGGACGATACCTGACCCGAGGAATTTTTCCAATGCCGGATACTCTGCCATCAGACCGTGGATGCCAGAAGCCGCATACCCGGCACCGGCGCCCTTATTAATGGTCCTAATTGTGCTCTCAAGGTTCACGACGGTCCCCCCCGTAGCGGCCCCGAGAATTTTCAATTCGGGTGCGTAGGTATGATGTAATTCTGCCGCCCATTGGGTCGGGATCGATCCGCCCGAGTATCCCCACATCACCATCTCGGCATCGCTTGCAATGCCGGTGAAGTCCGATGAGCTCAACAGAGCACGGATGGAATCGAGAAGGGCATAGCCGGAAGAGAGACCACAAGAGAATGATGCTTTGGGCCCTTCATAATCGGGAATGTTGACGATATATTTGTGCCTCAATAGACCGGCGATATACAGAATGGTGGCCTGAGACTGCATAGTCTTGTGAGAAGCATGTTGTTGAAGCGCGTACGAAGTAGAGCAGTCGAAAGAAGCAGAGTCCATGAAATCCTGCTGGGATACTACACGTGAATAATTTGCCTCCCGAGGGATGAGGACAGTTGATACCGTGTGAGTAGCATCGCCATTAGCAGCGGTTGTCCGATAAAGGATTTGATGGGCCGAGTAAATCTCGAGGGGGACTACTCCAAATGCGGAAAGTCGACTTGGGGGAGGGCGATGATTGAGGATTGTACCCGGTGGTTGATCTTCGAAGCCTGCTGGTGGATAGTAGAATGGATCTTGACTTGGAAGAGTGATATCACGCTGAACAATCGGGTTGGGGGTAACAAATGCAGCAATTAAGACGATAATCACAATAACGTTGCAGTGAAATGAGTTGGCCATTCTTGCTAGATTACCGGCTTACACTTGCTCGTGAGCAGTAGAGTGTTGATATGAGATCAACGAGAGAAATACTGTACGATTGTATTGATGTCAACAAACAAAGAAAATAGCAGTGGCACACTTACAGGACAGTTCAATGACGGTTTTATAAGCTATGGAAATTTTTCTTACTACTGGATAACCGGGCCAGAACTTATTCGTGTCGATACTAGTTACCATAAACTTGGCATTTCGTACAAACTAATTCAACCATAATAGAAGCCCTTCAAGTCGAATACCTAGCAATATCCACGCCGAAAACGCGTGGATAACATTGAACTTCGTCCCGATTGACCCTGTGAAAAGATTCTCTGGAGATATTTCATTGAAACAATCCAACACCGCAAAACATAGCTACCTGACGGTACATAAGTATCGCGTTACTTCTGAACCGTCATATATTATTTGAAAGGTGGAAATCCAAGCAGCTAAACTCTAAATCAGCAGCTAGTTGACTAATGAACCACCAACTTCCGGGCAGAGCCACTCAACTAAACTTCGAAATGGTAAGGCGCGATAGATCATCAAGTCGATGATTAAATCTTTAAAAGAATTCGAAGTTCTTCTGCTCGAGGAATAACTTAGCAAGGCCTTTCCGTTCAAGTGAAAATGAAGGATGCTAGTTGCCCATACTCCTGAGATGAATGAATTATTACCGGTACCGGTAGTGGTTCGTTACGTGTGCAAGGCACGCAGTGTAAAATCAGACTAGGAGAGGGGGAAATATCTGATATCTGATATCTGAAATCTAAAAGCGTCAATATGGCAAATACGAAGGATACATATATATACCTCAACCCCAAAGCTCCAATACATCAGCCTCTCCGCACCTACAATCCAAATGGCCTTCCCCCGAGACGAGAAAAAAATTACGATGAATTGAGGGTGGGAAATAGTAGTATCCGAGGAGCTGAAGTAAAGTCTTCGTCGCCATCGCCATCGCCATCGCCATCGCCATCGTCATCATCATCGTCATCGCATCTCTGACCTGCACATATCGCGCTCGCCCCCCGTCTTTCCCATACCCAGGAATCTCCACCCTGGCACGAAAGCGCTTTGGACCGTTGGGAAATACTTTATCCCCATACATCGAGCCGCAAACTCTATCTTTGGGTTGTTGATAAGCTCGTGATGTGGCTATGTGATGATGGCTCTCGCGTGCACTTTTGGCATCTATATCTGATGGGTAATGTGGACGGCGGGGATGGGAGGTACCGGGATTTCTGCCCCTAGGGGATTGTGTAAACCAGGTTGGTCTCGTGATTTGAATCTTTTGATCGGGTTTCGATGGAAATGGCGTCGCTCCTGGGAGTGGCTCGAGGATGGGTGATAATATGGTGGTGTAGGGGCGTTTAGCGGGGAGCTCAAAGGGGGGGCTGGGATGCTTGGGTGGGATTAGATGGACTTTAGCGAGTGATGGATTATGGCCAATAATAAGAGTCTAAAGGAAGGGGAGGGTACGAGACGAGGTGGGTGGGTGGGTGTTGGAAGCGGGTTAGAGAGGAAAGGGTGTGGTATGAGGGAGTCGAGGGCCTGGTTAAGAATGATTGGAGAGTAGATGTTGAATTTATAAGAGCTGGACACGGAAAGTTTTTGGAGTGGGATGTAAAGGGAAGATATGAGGAAATATTAAATGGAGCATGTGTTTTCGATTGGAAATATGATGTCTTGTAAGACTATATGGACTTCTAGTCATCCGCCGCGCAAGGTGCGCGTGTGCGTCCTCCTCTTCTCTCCTAACCACTGTAAGTCGGCGGTCCTTTTCAACACACCGAGTCCTGTCTGGAACAGAAGTTTTTCAGCTTTCCGAAATACGACTACCCTTCTCCATATATTACTGCGCACAGGAAACTGAAATCCGGACTTAGCTTGCCGTTTAATCAAGGTCTCTCACACCGCCGACTCTACTTTCTTACTCTTGAGCCCTCCAGGCATAAGACGCTTCAGTCCCATCCAAGGAGTATTAATGGGGCTCTCACCGGTAAAGATGAAGACATCTGTATATCCATCAGGGCTCATGTATCGAATACATCTACACTAGCGTGGAGAGAGAAGGAATAAATACCATACAGCCAGCCCCCAAACAAACAACCCAAGAAAGGCGCTACCATGGGCACCCAAAAATAATAATTCCCCGCGCTCCAAACCTCGTGGCCATAGCCAAGGAAGTAACTCATCAACCTTGGACCAAAATCCCGGGCCAAGTTAATAGCATATCCAGTCTCCCCTATCATACTTTCGCGTTAATGGCTTTGTACGGCGCAGCAGACACGGAATTGAGACTTACATCCAAAGCAAGCACCAATTCCAAAGATCACAAAGAAAAGCGCAAGGGGGGTAAGATTGCCCGCCCCCAGATTGCCATTGTCTTGTAGAGCATAGATGCAGAACATGAGAATGGTGCTGGCGATGAACTCGGAGAAGAACTGGCCGGTTTTGGTCATGAAGGGGGCGGGGTATGTGCAGAATATACCTGCAGAGGAGGTGTTGAGGCCCACGGTGCGAATGTTGTGTCCGCCTTCGTAGACATCGATGGCGGATTTATAGTTGGCTGTAGGGGATGGATTATTAGATTGGAGTTTTATTGTATGAAATTTGAATGGGGATCAGGCATACCGTAGACTACACCAGCGGCACACATTGCCCCCAACACCTGTGCCAGCACGTAGGTGGGAAATTTGCGCCAGGGGAATTTGCGATAGACACAATTTGCGAATGTCACGGCGGGGTTGATATGCGCTCCGCTAATGCCTGACGTATAGACACCGAGCATAACTCCAATACTGCCGGCATTATTAGCCAGTATATGGTTGTGACTAAGATCATCACATACCCCCAGCCCCAAGATATTGATTGATATGAACCCTTTTCGCCTGAGCTAAGGACTACCTGCGCAACGACGCCATCTCCAAATAAGATACTGCTAAAATGTTAGTGAGTGTTCGACAAAGAAGAATATGATGGGTTGTCCAGGCTGTAGGGCTATAGGGCTTGGGTTAATACTAACAGAATGAATACGCCGAAGAATTCCGAGAACGGTTCGCGCATGGTATGTCGAATGCGACTCCACAGCAGATCTGGCTTGGACTGCTTCTCGAGCGCTTGTGGTATTTGATGATCAATGCCAGGCCCATGTTCTGCATAGGCGCCGCTATCGACGCTGCATATTGTTTGCATATTGTGCCCGTCCAGCGTTGACTCCTGCAAAGAGAGGTTTGGTGAGGATTGTTTGTATTCTAATGCCTCATGATGCTCGCCATGACTGGCGGTAGGCTTGGGTGACTCTTGATTTTCAAGATTCATTTTAGCAGATCAAAGGATCAACTGTGACAGAGTTATATGTCTGGATAAGATATTTTGGATATATGGAAAGACAAGAAGGTTGTACAAGACGGCAACTTATCAACATGTAACTTGGGATTCCGGCCATTGCCGTTATATACGACTTCGAGGCTGCGGAAAAGACCGCACTGTACTCGAAGTTGGCATGATGAATCGAGTGAACATGTGAACATTTGAACATTATAGTTAGGGTATAGGGACTAACAAAGCGCTGTCGAGAACAGGGCACCACCCTATGCATGACAAGAGACTGGTCCTGAGAACAACCTAGACTGGCGCTTCTAAGCTATCTTGGGGAGTGGAATCTTTGTTTGGCACAGCAAAATCAAAAATGTTCTTCGCTATTATATTTGCCGAAGTAATGAGAAGACACAAAAGTATTGGTACGGATATGAAAAGGCTTCTTCCTTGTGTGAGTGCGGAATGACTGCGTTCAGGAAAGATAATCAGATGGATTAGATTGACAAGCCGAGACATTGACGAAAGCTGTAGATCTAATTGCATCGGAGCGACCCAAATACAGGATGGTTCAAGCAAGAGCAACTTTTTGAACGTGTCAGCGGCGTGCATACCACCACCTCTGTGGTTGCTAATGGCAAGTGGCAGCACTACAGTATGTGGTGACGAGCTTTGGGTTACCTTTAAGGATACACGAGGGGTATTCATCAATAACCCAAGTTGACAGCGTGGTCTTGAGTGTCAAACCCCGCTCAAATGATAGCAACAAAGACTAGTAACAGTCACATGGTGAAAGAGACTCGGTCTTTAAAATATACAGGTTGATTGGAATTTTGATAGTAGTTCAGAAGCATAGCTACTCCGGCCAAATCAAACTCACCTTGGGGTCACTTGGCAAAAGCCGCAGGAGCCATGACAGTATCATCCAAAAGGGTAGGTCGTAGGGTAGGTCGTAGGGTAGGTCGTAGGGTAGGTCGTCTGTGTCTGGGAGGAAGCCCTCAAGATTCGGCGCATCACACCATCAGCTTCGTTGATCCTGCCATTGAATACTGTACTCATACGAGGATTCAAAGTGTCAAACACCGGATGGACTTGTTCTTTGTATCTCCTCTCAATGCAATAAATAGCGTAGCAGCATGAGGGTTGTAATCTTCAAGGGATTTCCAAGACAATACTACCAATCATCAACACTCACCTTTCCAGTTGGTGTGGTTAATTTAGACTGTCCTGTAGGTAAGAATCCAACTACCCCAGTCTCCACTGTATAACATTTTGATAGTCCACATCGCATCGACATGTTTCCCCACATGGTAGGGATCTAATTTATGGCACAGTACATGATGATAGTGCTAGTAATGGCAGGAGCGACGGGCTTACCGATATTTATGTTGGATGGCTAACTGCATGTATGTTGTACGAAAGCACTTCCTCATGGTTATCATGTAGCGCCATGCTCACACATTCAATAAGTGCCCGAATGCATGGCGTTCCATTTCAGTGGCTTCAAGCCTATGGCTGACGGATACCCGAGCTGTTTGCGGGAGGCTTGAAAAATGATTTGACATGCAATAAACCACCCGCGGCTTATTTCTAGAATATGATACGTCAATGGCTCTCCAGTGTGTATGTTGATAAACACGTTCTTAGCAAATTTTTATACTGGAAACGATTCGAACCATCATACGACCCCCCTCCCCCTGAAGAGCTAGGATCAGGGTTATTGACGATCTTGAATCTTGAATTGTCCCAAGCATTCGAGGACTTTGTCGTTGGAATCTTCTGGTGGGGCACCATGTGCATAAGGGATCCCGAGACAGAAAAACGTTGGGGTATTCCTAATGCAACATCCAATTTGAGTGGGGGAGCTGACGGTTCGTTCTGTTGGCGTTGGTAATCAATTGTGGGTTGCAGTTGCAGATCAAGGTCAGTTGGCACTAAAGTCGGTGTACGTGCTCTGGAATGTGGCGAGATTGCGGGGTAGTGGAGAGCGGTGCGAGCGTCATCTAATGAGCCGAGAACTACCTAGTACGCTTCTTCTCATATTTCTAGAAGCCCTCCTTCTGGAATCGCAAAACGTTTCTCGCCATCTTCTCGAGTATTCAGACTTTGCCTTTACTAAAATGCCTCATATAAGCGCAACAATCATGAGCACTCCCAAATCATAAGCCCGAATCTTTATAGTTCGACTTGTCGCTATGAAGATGTGATGAGTATCATACCCACGAATGTAGTGTGCCGATACCTGCCGGAATCTGACCAGAAAACGAGCATAATGCTAGAAACTTGCTTGATCAGAAATCTCAAGAAGGACAATTCTCCGAGTACTTGCCATCAATAGATCGACCTGCATCTGCTGTGCAACGTAAGCATAACTTTCCATTTCTGGTTCACATCTTATTGTATCCTTGAACATTCTGACCAGGCATTTGTCCTCTCCCCATAATTGCATCTGCTTTCTAGCCTCCGGACTAGATGTCCCATAGTATCTGACAATAGCGGGGCCTGGCACGTGCCATTAGATGGTCCACAAGAAAACCTTTCTAGTGTGATTATTTTCGGATACCTGGGCGGCATGAGTAGCCAAGAAGTAAGTTTCATTCATTTCTGGTCCCTTTACGTCTCGATAGACAAGATCGAATGGTACGACTGTATTAGATACTCTAACCCCTGTGTAAATTGACCACTCAGAATGCATCTTTTGATAACTGTGATACCGTAACGTTACGCTCACCAGCCACTCCATTGGTCAATACCTACAAGCAAGAAGGCTTCATTTTCTCGTACACCATGTTGCCGGAATTGGCCCCGCTCATTCGATGCAGGCCATTCACATTGGCCAGGCTGTCTCATCGAGCTGGACGTCCGTTGAGGCATCACATGCTTCAGTCATGGAGAAACTTTGTCCGGACGAGGGGTCCCAAAATTCTCCCCCCAGGCCCGCCTCTTTCCTTGTTGCTACAAAACTCAGAAGTTCTGGTACTTTTAGCTGCAAATAAAAAAACAATCAAAATGGGTGACCGCAGTTCAGTATCCAGCCATGACTCCTTCATAGGTTCTATAGACCAAGGCACCACAAGCACAAGATTCTTGATATTCAATAGGGACGGCGAGCCAGTTGCGTCGCACCAAGTCGAGTTCTCTCAGATATATCCGCAATCGGGGTTCGTACTTTTCAACTAATGCCGATGATAACAATCACTGACTAGATAAAGATGGCATGAGCATGATCCTCTTGAGATCATTGACTCGATAGAGGCTTGTATTGAGGGTGCCGTGAAACAGTTCGAAGAACAAGGTCATTCGGCGAGACAGATCAAAGCCGTTGGACTCACGAATCAACGAGAAACAACAGTTGTCTGGGACCACGAAACAGGAGAGCCTCTAGCAAATGCCATCGTTTGGACAGATACCAGGAACCAAGCCCTGGTCAGGAAATTGAAAGCTCGACTTGGATCCGATAGCCTGCAAGGTCTTTGTGGTCTTCCCTTATCGACGTATCCTTCAGTTGGCAAGCTTTTATGGTTGATTGAGAATAATGGTAAAGTTGCAGACGCATATGCCCGAGGCCGATTAGCGTTTGGGACTATCGATGCCTGGGTTATTTACAAGCTCAATGGTGGACCAAAGAAGAATGTTTTCGTCACAGATCCCACGAATGCATCCCGTTCGATGTTCATGAACTTACATACTCTCGAGTATGATGAGCAGCTTCTGGATTTTTTTAGGTTCGACATGGATAAACTTCAGTACGTTCCTTGCTCATTGTAATTAAAATTGCGCGCTAATGTATTAGTCTTCCTAAGATTGTTCGCTCCTCAGATGGCGAATCTTTCGGCACCCTTACAACTGGCATTTTGAAAGGAGTTCCTATCACTGGTGTTCTCGGAGACCAGAGTGCAGCGCTGTAAGTTGTTCTTTCATATCGTATTCCCTAATGTCCAGATCCATGCGGATTTTTCGTCTTATGCGCCTGTTTCATTTCCTTATGCAGCTTCAACTCCTCAGCTTTTCCCGAACTCTCCCTCAACAGACAGTCACTAATTTTTTGATGTTGTAGTGTCGGCCAAAAGGGATTCACTCCAGGCAGAGCGAAGAACACCTACGGAACAGGCTGCTTCCTACTCTATCATGTTGGTGATAAACCTGTGATCTCTACACACGGGCTTTTGAGTACAGTCGCGTATGACTTTGATGGTAAACCCCAATATGCTTTGGAAGGAAGTATCGCAGTCGCAGGGTCCAGTGTCAAATTCCTTCAGAACAACCTTGGCTTCATCGACTCTTCAACCGAAGTCAGTCAGCTTGCTGAGACTGTAGAAGATAATGGCGGTGTCACTTTTGTGACGGCATTCAGTGGACTATTCGCTCCATATTGGTACGACGATGCTCGCGGTACTCTTTGTAAGATCCAATCCACCGCCTTATGACCACCTTACTAACCAATTGATAGTTGGCATCACAGCGTATACGCAAAAAGGTCATATCGCTCGCGCTACCTTGGAGGCGACATGTTTCCAGACGAAAGCCATCTTGGACGCGATGGAAAAGGATAGTGGAAAGAAACTTGCTGAGCTCGCTGTCGATGGTGGCATGAGCAACTCCGATCTCTGTATGCAAGTAAGTTTCGCTTCCCCGGCGCTTTTTATCTTGGATAATTTCTAAGATTGTTTCAGACTCAAGCCGATCTTATTTCAATTCCGGTGGAACGTCCAAGAATGTTAGAGACAACAGCATTGGGTGCCGCGATCGCTGCAGGATTCGCCGTTGGAGTCTGGAAAACTTTTGACGAATTGAAGAACATCAATACCGCAGGTAAGACAGAATTTCGTCCCAAGATCACCCAAGAGGAGAGCAAAGAGAGATTTTCACGATGGTCCAAGGCAGTGGAAATGTGTAAAGGCTGGCTGTAAATGAAGTGTTGAGAAGGGTTTCAAGGAAGCGAACGCGAGACTTATATACCCACGTACCTCAGTGTGGTCGCGGTCGCGGCCCTGTTTATTTGTTTGTCTCCTTTTTCAGGATTCCCACCAATTAGCTTTTGCCACAAATATTATCACATGATTTGATTGGCCTTATTAACACGTGATTGTGTTTTCTGTGATCTTTGCTTTTGCGCACTTGAGATGCGCCAGGCGTGGTTGTTCCACATGAATCTGGAAACCGAGAGATTAATATTCTACATTGTACAACTAGGTATCTTAGTGACTTGTCTCTCTATTTTCACAAGTGTTGTCGCTTGAATATCTTCAACCGCTAGACTACCGAGTAAAGTAACCCTTTCGAGCGTCATCTTAGTTCGAACTCGCAGGGAGGTGTCGTTAAAATAGTTTCACCATGCGAACAAGATGTTAGAAAAGCACAAAGCATCAATGAACGCTTCGCGGATTGTAGTTCGTTATGATTAACCTGTACTCAAATATCTAAATAATAAAGATATAATATAAGACTTAAAAGCTTACAGTCAATACACCCTTATCTTGTTTGAGCTTTTAAGCTGTTGTTCTATACATTAACTATATTCGCTTTTATTAGTCATCATAGGTAATATATAAGATCTTATATTATATACAAATATATTCTTTTTTTAAAAAATAGAACCTTTTTACTCTTTTTATTAAATTCTATATATAGAATATTCCTATTGTAATAATAAAACTATTAATCTTTTAAATTTTTGAAATATAGATATTATTTACATTCAATTTGTTTTTAACTATTCCAATCGAAAAGTTATAAAAGTTTAAAGTTAAATTTAAGATTTTCGAGAAATTCGAGAAATTCGCTTAATGTAAAGGGGAAGTATTACCCTGTGAAATCTTCGAAAAATTTGAATTTAAATTTTAAGAATATCTAAGAAAAGATAATAAAAGAATTTAATATTATTCTCTTAACAGTAATAAAGATTGTCGAGACTTTATCTTGAAAAGTTTTATATAATTATATAAAACATTATAGTGTACGAAAAGCTATAGATCGAACTCTTACAATATAGAGATTTCGATTATAGCTCAAACTAAGAAAATCACAATACGTTTAGTGAAGCAAGGCCTTCCTTGATTGACTGAAGATATTTGAAAGCTTCAACTGACTGGTTGGCAACTCTGATATCAAATTTATTATCGGACTAGTACCTTCCCCTAACGACCCGACTGAGTCTATACGTTGAATTTGTCACTGAATAATAATAATTAGATTATAGTCCCTTTTGAGGCTTCAAGTAAATTGATATTTCAAATTTATTCTAAGAAAATAATTATGAGATTATATACCCTCTTCTAATGCTTTAATTTCATCTTTACATCAAACTTACTATCAGAAGATAACCTCCTGCAAAATCCCAATCTCTTCTATGTATTTGAAATGAGTTATATTCTGGATACACTAGTCTAGCATAAACAATGGATCAACAAGATTGCCATCTTATTAGTATCTCATTCGATTATCGCCATTTACACTGCCATTTACACTCGTCAAAAGTTTTAATCTTTGACAATATTGGAAGGAATGGACCCACAACCTAGCGTTGTTATTCACTTCCAAGGTTTTTCAAACCGTAAGTCGCGTCTTTAAAAGGTTTGAGTTTTCAATTTTCTGAGCTAAGATTTCTGTTCCTAAATAATATCGACACCCAGCAATCCGAACTTAACACAACCATTAAACACAGTGTAAGTACAATAATCTTCTTCATATTACATCACTAACTATTCTATCTAGCAAAATGAGCAATCAAGAACTACTCACCGAAGCCGACGACGTCGATCTTTCCGACTTTGAAGAGCCGACACCAACATACAAATTCCCTGTCTTGCGCCACAACTTTCATTGGATTACCGTAAATTACAAGTACTACAAATTTGCGACTGATACTTGCTTGTTGAACGAATCGAACATCGTCGTCAAGCGTGCTCCAGTCGAAAAACAGTGGTTTTCGCTCGTTGAAAACAGACTCAATGCCTGGCCACAGGCTCCGAGATCAGTCGAGAAGAAGCAGGCGCTTTTGCAACTAGCTTTCGAGCAAGTAAGTAATGTAGACTGGTTATGGTTCTGCGGACTGATCCTAACATATCTAGTGCCGATTGCCGATTGCGGATCGCTTTTGGCACCAACGAGCCCTTGATGCTGGTGACCCCAGCGTTGCGGAGAGTGTAGGTCATATCTATGTCTGTTACAAAGGGATATATTGCTAATGATGGATGATATAGAGCGTCGACGCTACACTTTCGATCGCTGAATGCGTGAGAAATTTCGGATTGGAACAAAACGATTTTGTTGATGCGTCAGGTCGGACCCTGACAATAATTGAGGCCAGTCAACCCTCAGATGAGATGACCGCTGAAAAAGAGGCAGCTATGGAAGCTGAGCAAGCGCTTCTGTTCGCACAGAGCAGGGAAAACACGGGTCATGGTGGGGCTTCCAGCGGCGGACACGGAGGTGTTGATGCAGATGGTGATATCAGTATGGGATAGATAGCATTTCTAAGCAGTGAACGAATCACCTACGGGATCTTTCATTAAAATATCAAAACTTCAAACCATTAAAACAATTATAATATCCATTAGAAGGTTTCTTGTCTCGAAGAGACTCGGATTCAACCTATAGTGATTGTCTGTGTATTAACTGTACTATACTTAAAACAAA